>WHUX01000100.1:0-195168 GCA_015179025.1 Terfezia claveryi | reverse complement strand
TGCACCCACTCTTCTTGCCACTCAGTAATCTTTCCTTCCTCATTTGTTGTTGGATACGGCACCCTAATTGTTCCTTCCGGTATCTTGTGGACCTAGAAACAAGGACGTCCCTCGGAAATGTATATCCCCACCTCCAACGCTTTCTTAAATCCCTTGCAGTCATCCCTTCTGTGCGCTCCCCCACACCAAAAACACCCTTGGAACCTCGCTCCGCCTTGATTCGCACCCTGGTTCGTGGCATTAGAAGGATAATCCCGTCTTCCAAATTGGTTGGGATTATATAGCTGTTGCTGCTTGGGAGCCGCCGTTGCCAGCTTCTTCAACTCCGCCAGTTCAAGATCTCTTTTAATAGCTTCCTCCCTCGCTGCTCGCTGTGCTTCTAGGTGCTGTAATTTCAAGTCCTTAAGCTGGTTTACTATTTCATCCATTGGGTCCACCTTTTCCTGCTTCTTTGAGGTTTCCTTCTTCGTCTCCTTGTGCTTACTTTCGTTCTTAAGTATCTTGACTTGAGGTACCGCTTCTTCATATTCTGTCTCATCTTCTTCTTCCCTAAAGAACCTTGTCATCTGCGACCCTTCATCCTCTGACCATTCCAACGCGGTCTGCTTGACGTCCTCCCACTTATCTATGAGTGTGTCAGGATTCTCTAGATCGATCTCACACTTCTTGCAAATCTTATCTCCTGCACGAATTTTGAAGGCCCGCAAGAATAATGTAATCCTAGTCCACTCATCCAACCTTCTTTCTCCAATAACATTTCTGATCGTTCACTGTATTCGATGATGAACGAACGGTAGTCGCCAGGACTTGGATTTTCCTTCTTCTCATTTCCGATACTATCCTTCGCAAGTCCTTTACCGTGATCCTTTTCAACTCTGAGTCGCTGGCCCTGAAAT
Organism: Terfezia claveryi; assembly: GCA_015179025.1. Taxonomy (NCBI): domain Eukaryota; kingdom Fungi; phylum Ascomycota; class Pezizomycetes; order Pezizales; family Pezizaceae; genus Terfezia; species Terfezia claveryi. The sequence goes on along the minus strand of WHUX01000100.1, from coordinate 194,272 downwards.
CCTTCAACAGTTGCTTCTTGAATTCATCCCAATCGTTCTCCTTGTACGACCTAATTGTCTTGAGATATTTTCCAATTGATTTCTCACAGTATTGGACAATTCTCTTTATCTTCTGCTCCTCTGTCCACTCAACTGTTAGATTATCCCATTTGGCAAGGAAATCAGAGGCATCTGTTCCGTCGAAATAAGGTGCTCCCTGTTGACCAGGTAAAGGATAAAAAGCCACTGGCCCAAGGTTGCAATTTGAACTTCACGAGGCACCGCAGGACTATTTCTCCCTTCTCTCGCCTTTCGCTTCCCTGCCGCTTTTGAGCTTTCTCCAGGCTCTTGATGATAGGTTCCCTCTTCTTCAGGAGACATTTTGTCCAGGAATGAGTCAATTTTGGTCAAAACCTTTTCTAGCTTTTCGCTGCAAGGATAGGTTATGGATTGAGAACTGTACACTTGTATAGGAATTCTCCTTGTCAGTCGTTCTGCTCTCCTTCTATTTCTTACTTGCCTCTTAAGCTTAGATACTATGTCGTTTAATTCTGAAAATTCGCTTCTTTCTGTCGTCTTCGAGGATCGCTTTGATCCTTTTTCTTGTTCTTCGTTCTTCCTTCTTGATTCCTCTCTTCTTTCCAAGTTCCAGATCCTCTTCAGGTCTTTGTACATTTCATTAGCATCCATACTATCGTCATCCACACCCATTTCTCCCACGACATTTTGATTAGCTTCCCGCTAACCATTCCTATGACCTCATACATTTCTGCTTCGTTTTTTGGGACTCCCCGTCTTGTTTTTTCTTCCTTTTGGTGATAACAATTTAGTGATAAACTCTCCGGTCGAAGGGACCAATATGAAGGCACTTCGTTCCTAACGGAAGAATATGCACAGAAGGACCGGGTGAGAGCTTCAATAGTATTGCTAACTTAGAAAAGAAGAAAAGATAGAGAGATCACAAAAGTAGAATTGTACATCACAAAATCGCTGTTCTTCTCGCCTCCCTCGAGTTCTTCCATAAAAATACCATAACGACCGTATTCTTCTGCTTTCCGTCACAATAACATCATTATCAACCAGCAAGACTAACTTTTGCGTAATTCTGCCTCGAACTAACCGTCATACTGACACCCATCTCTCTTGACACCCGGACAAGCTTGTTCGACTGTCATTTCTTCACCTTTCCCTTATTCGACACCCGAACAACTCTGTTCGACTGTCAAATCTTCTGCTTATTCGACACCCGAACAACTCTGTTCGACTGTCAAATCTCTTGCTTTTCCTTATTCGACACCCGAACAACTCTGTTCGACTGTCAAATCTTCACCTTTCCCTTATTCGACACCCGAACAACTCTGTTCGACTGTCAAATCTTCTGCTTATTCGACACCCGAACAACTCTGTTCGACTGTCAAATCTCTTGCTTTTCTAGCATATCAACCTCTTTAATTTGACACTCGAACAAGTCTGTTCGGGTGTCAGCGTAAACAAGCAAATCACCAAAAACAATGCCATTCATTTAACTAACTAAATCACTTGATAAACGAAAACCCATAAGTAAATAATAAAAATAAAATAATAATAAAAAAAACTAAAAAAAACTTCAAAAAATCAAACTTTTCCCTACTCTTCCTTATTCTCCATCACAACGGAATCCCGTCCGACTCTCAAACCTGGCTAGGAAAGGACGGTTGTGACAATGGTTGAGATTGTTGTGCTGGGTAAGGTCCTCGTGGTTGAGATTGTTGTAGTGAGTAAGTTGGTGGGTCTCACACCTTCTCGCTATCCTGCTTCTGATTGAGAGTGGATGACCCAGAAAAATTTTCCTCCCCAAGTTTCGGTTTTTGGGTCTTGGGCCCTTCTCTAGCCAAGTTGTCATTTGCATCTTGCTCCATTCTGCCTCTTTTCTCTGCCATGGCGGCTAAAAACGTTCGGTCTTCCAAGGTCAAATAATTCCTACAGACATTCATCCGACCTCTCTTTACTGCATCATCCTCTTCCCCTAAGATTTCCACCATCTGTGCAGACATCATCATAGTTCCAACTGGATCCGTATCTTGAATTACTTCAAGGTCTTCATCTGCTATCTCCACAAGGGTAACCGGTTGAGGGTTGCCATGGGATTTAGCATTCTGAGGAGCTCGAGATGTTGTATTTTGCATCGAGGCTGGGTTTGATGTATTCCGTACATCAACATTTCTCATGTAGGTCAATCTCAGCTTATCTTGTTCTTCTCTTGTAAGGGGATTGTTAGATCGATATTCATTCACCCTATGTCCTGGGACTCAACAGGAAAAACAGATTAATTCGGACCTCGGTCGAAAAACTCGATTTGTGGGTGCTTGTTGAGTTAATGATCTAACAATGGGTTGATAATTACTTCGATTGATACCCTCTCTTTCCGCCTGTCTGGATACCTTCAATTCCTTGAGCATTTCTCCCACTTGATACACCATCTGCGAGTTTTACTTCATAGCTTCCACAAGCAACTCCGTTTCATTTTTAATGTCTTCCTTCTTTGGTTCGGGTTGTTGAGTCACTTTCTCCGTTCGACGAAGGAATCTAGTAGCTTTCCCATACACTCTGACGACTTCAGGAAATGTATACACTGCGTCCAGCTGTGAAGCGATGATGAGTTTAGTGGAGGCGTCCGACAATCCATCTACAAACTTATTAGCCAAGATCGATGAATATTCCACTCCCAGTGCAGCGAATATCTTATTGACTTTTTCGACATATTTCTCACTAGTAAGTGACCCTTAGGACAGGTTGTTCAGGTCTCCAATGGCCTGAGATCGCTGAGCCCATTCATCGAAATCATCTACAGGATGATTGAAACGCTGTTCCAGAACGTTGGCTGCAATTTCAAAGGTAGCCTTTTTATCGGCCTTCAACGTTCCCCAGAATTGTTTCACCTCACCGTCCAAATACTTTTGGAGGGTCAATATTTTGGCCTTTTCCTTCAGATTCAGCTCCATATTTTGTGATTCCAACCCTATAAAGGAAAGTTTTAGCGAATCTAAGAAGTCTTCGATGGACGCTGAATCTCCCTCCCCGCTAAAGCATTCAGGTTTGGGAAACTTAAAGGAAGACATCTCGTTTCTCGTAACTAGTGACTGGGTAGGCTCCGAGTGAGTATAGTTAATCAGAGGAGTAAAATTAAAGGTTGGGAAAATAGTTCGAGACGGGTGTTCTGGTTCCAAGTTTATAGTCGTCCAACGAGGAGAACGGTGATCGTTTCTTGGAATTTGTATAACCGATTCAACTTCACTTGCAGATTCCGAATCACTACTTCGAGCGTCCCCTTCCGTTTTTGATCTTTGACGATGGCTTCGTGCCTCGGGTCGGTATCGTCTTCTGTGTTCCAGATGAGCCCGGATTAGAGAGGGTAGTCTATAGCCTGATGTGGTGGATCCTTGATCAAAACCTATTGGATCTTCAGAGTTACCCCCCTCCAGTGGTAAATTCAGAACACTAGACGAGTGTAGATTCGCCAGGATACCTAGATTCACCGGTTTTGTGAACGTAGATATCTCAGATAACTTCTTCTTGACTTCAGGAAGAAAGCGGGAATGAGGGTAAATCAGGGGGGAAACACGGAAATAAGGATAAATCAGGGATTTTTGAATATAATGAAAAGATGTGAGAAAGTTTTAAGAAGCAGTTAAGGATTCTTGCTTTTAGCAAGATCTTTTTTTTTTGATTCAAATGACAATCATCGAACAAGTTGTTCTCAAAGAGAACAAGATCTCCGTCGTTCAGATCGATGTCACCCAGAGGGACTGAATCACTGTGTCTTTCTAGTACCACCAGATCTGACAGAAACGAAGATAGTGAGAACTGAAGAGATCCTTTTTATATCAAAGAGCTCCATGGCAATAAGAGCTGAGAGAAACCACACTCAGAAATAGGCTCAACTCACGATCCGTTGTGAGGAGCTTTGAAAGATGTGTTCTATTCTGCTTGTCGAGGATGTTAAAATGAAAAACCTAGCTAGCTAACGTACGCAACACTCATGTCCTCCCTTGCCTCATACTTATTACCCTTCAAGACTAGTCTAATTATTAGCGTGACAGTATGAAACTAAATTGTCATAGTTTAAACCTGTCTACGCTATCGTCTAGTGGGGTAGGGAATGCCCGAAAGGGAAGAAGACTCTGAGAAGGGAAATGTATATAATGTGAGGCAGTAGACAGTCTCCGTAGAAAGATCACCCTACTCTTTGCTGAACTATCATCCCCTCATTACACAGTGCCAACCAGACTACATTACACACTACTCAGTTATCTCTAATTTCTGCAATGCCACTACCGCTTCCGGTATCCCCAGACTCTACTAGGCAACATCGTCCCTTTATATCATAGCACCTCCGCTTTCTTAGCAACCTACAGTACAGCCCAAGTAAATTCCATCACATTCACGAATTCCCATTACCTACGACCAATCTCAAACAAATAAAATTTAACTCAATGACATTCCTGCGGTTTGACTAAGCCACTCCAGCACTGCCCGCATGCTGATCCGGCTGCGTGCGCACAAACGGTTGAGCTAACCAACGGTAGAGGCAAGATTTTCCTTTGCCGAGACATGCTGCAGCTAGCCGACAGAAGGATCCACAATTGCCACAACCCACGCAAACCATCTATTTTGCTGGGGAAAATAAAAGTAGGTAGAGATAAGAATGAAAAGAAGAGAGAAGAGAGCAGGCAAAACCATTATTTCCATAACCTCACATCAGCAGATAGTGCCTTCCCTTCACCTTATTCTCACCCAAATGCCTTCCCCGCCCCTGGCCGAGCCTCACGCGTACGAGCCTTCGACATGATTGACCTACAGAATCACCCCACACGCACGCACAGTGACATCTGGTTTAAGAAAGTCTCATGGACACCATCCATCCCTCCGAAACTGCCAGCTAAGGAGAGTACAAGCCCGGAGTGGCCGGCTCGAGGGCAGTAGAGGGTAGAGGGGACGTACACTCAACAAAAGTTTACGTTTCAGAGTGACTCAAGATTTACTCTCAGCTCCTATTTCTATTTATCCTATAACATTGCGTTAACCAACCTAGGGTTTCTTGATACTCAACTACTATACACACAGCTGGGAGACACTAAGGTATATACATGTTCTTTATCACATTACATGGACATAAGTTACTCAAGAGAAAGTCGCTGCACTACTATACATAGGCCATTTAAAGATACTGGGGTGGGATCAAGACGAAGCTAGTGAGGATGAAGCGCAATACAAGTGACCCAAAAGGTGAAGATAGGAGGTGAAAGCTTAAGGACGGGAGAGGAAGTGGTAGGGGGGCTGATGAGATATAGTAGCTCTAACTGATATAGCTCTGAAAATATTTATGTGGTGATATGATAGAATATTAGTGGCTGGGGGGTAATCTAGGAACAGCAGCCAGACCCTGGTGCAACTCATGACCTGACACGTACGGATTGGATATTAAGTCTAATTAAGTGTTCTACATTGGAAGGTATCAATCTCTAAAGCCTAGTACGTGTATCAGCGTGATAAGGTTTCAATTGGGAGTAAATGCCCCTTGCTTTTGGTATATCGATATCAACGTAGTCACCGATTGTACAGCTAAGGTTAAGGCTACATAAAGGACTTCAACAGTTGGACAGAATTGACTTTAGGCAGGGGCATTGTTTTTGTTATGTTTGGGCCCGGAAAAGGCAATCAGCTGAGCTGCCGAATGGGCCCTAAACATTCACAATAGGGACACCATGCCATTCTTGAATAGCTTACCTTCATGGTGGTGCCGGAATGATTATACTTTTTGATCATCAGAAACGCCTAAAACCCAACTAAGCTACGGAAGGTATTAAAATTGTTGTGAATTAAGTCTTGCTGACATCAGATAACAATTACCCTGAACTTTGTCCATACAAACCAACTGGCGCATAGCCTATATATACAACTTCATCAAGAGATTAGGCTATATTATCAGTGTGATCAGTGCTATAGCAAGTTGACTACATGAGAAGGCAACTAAATTCCACCTCTAATTCTGCATCCATGCCTTATGATCGGGAATTTTAAGCCTAAGATCTCTGTGTGTGAATAACGTTTACTTATGCATTAAACTCGTCATTGCACTAGAATCCACTTTACACATGGTATACCCTTGGATACAGGGATACACTGGCATTAGTGTTTATATCATATTGGAATGGCTGTGCATGAGCTATTATATATGATAGTGCAGCAAGTATCTGACCCTGTCAAGGTCATAAAGTATAAGAAATCAAACTTATAATTATCCTCAATAGGGATAAGATTTATATACTCCTAACATATTCAAATAAAACTATGACTGCGAAACCAATGTGCGTATTGGCATCACTTATATACTTAGTACACAACTGTTTAACGTCAAACCTTGTCCTTCAGCGTTACTGTTAAAATTCGAGCGGTTTTGGGGGAGGGGTCATGACGAGACTAGTGACTTATGTTCAGAAGCCTGATGATCATATCACAAAACGAAAAAGTAAAAATCATCGGCGAACCATGACCACGAGGCCGAAAAGCATAGCTGGGTAGGAAGAATCTAGGACAAGAGCACACACTCACACGAGGCTAGATTATTAACGTTAGATTTGGAATGCGGGGTATGGGGCGGGCCTTACTAAATAATAATTAGTCTGGCTGGCTTCGATTATGCACGCAAAGTTGTTGGACTATTGATAAGCGCACGCTAGACTGTATGCATGAAGATGTATGCATGAGTTCATATTAAGGAACCATAAGATGCACGCATAGGAGGCAGGCTCTGATACATAATTTGTAGCTGCGCGGAAAAATACTCCGTCCGGTATTACACAGAAAGGCGATTCGGAACAGGTGAAGTCAGAGACTTGGAACGATTTTGAGATTCCCACAACCTGGCTCGGACCAGTCGCAGTCCCGGCCCGTCCCACGTAAAGTACAATCTGTTACGGGTAGTAGAGTATTAATAGATGTATTATTGCCGATCGCCGTTACTGTCGTGCATCGGCCGGTCACCCACCTGCATTTCGGCTATCAACGTCAAATTGCAGAATGGAAAATTGAAGAAGAAACCTGTAGTTACAGTTCTACCTCTTGTCTCAGCCTAGGTAGGTAGCGGCCAGCTTCAGATCGACATAACAATCCTATAAACAGCAATAATTACTTCTTACCGATCGACATAAATGTGACCAGTTGCAGCTAAAAAGCCCTTATTAACTATTAATTGTGCTGAATCGGGTGATCCGGCTACATGCCCGACCCGCAGTTCTTTTTGTGGCTGGTGGTTTGAAGTGGCAACCAGTAACAACAGGTAGGTAGCCATGGTCAGCGACATCAAACTGTTGGCCCAAGGGGTTCTTTTGAGGAATAGGTAGTTTCTTTCTGTCCTGAGAGCGGTGTAAATCTGGAGATCGATGGATTCCCTTTATCCCTGGATGCGTCGTCCGGGTACATGGAAGAAGCTTCGCACTTTAGATTCTCCGTCGGCATATTCCATGGGCATTCCCTCTCACGCCAGACAACAATATCAACCCGCTCAGTCCCACCGCTTTTCTACTTCGGTTACCTACCGTCCACTCTCCTTTTCTTTAATCTCGCCCTCGATCTATTTGAAAACGAGAGACCCAGCTTGTGTTCGTGCAGTCTGCAGTTTGCTGGAAAAAACACCCACCCCACTCCACTTCCCATATCCCATTTTCCAATCAAGAAACCCGCCCGTTACCGTTGCTCCGCCCCTAATGCAACGGAGGTGTCACCGAAGCTGCTAAACGCCCATCACTTGCCCACCTTCACTGGTAAACAACTGTGGTATTTTCTTCAATTCAATACGCTCTTTTAATCCTGTCGGCCCAGACGTTATTTGAATTTCGCGGATTGATTCCCCGAGCTTCGAAAGCGGCTGTGTTATCTCTTCACTTATCAGGAGCCTCACCTGCTCTCCTTTTTGAGACCCCTTCAGGCAACAAGGCAGCGAAATAACTGACAACGGCTAACTACTTGTATCCTGATACACCCGGGGGCTGATCATCGGTCAAAGGCTGAGCATAGCTGTGGTCATTCGTCATAAGAAGGAGGCGATAAATTTATTTGGTAAAGTTACTATCAAGTGGTGTCGAGGAAGAGTTGATATATCGGTACCCTGCAACCTACGCACGAACTAGTCAACGACTGGTCATAAAGGCCATCTTTTTCATCTATCATATATTTCAGAGTGCGAGCGCACAGAATTATATTCAGCAACAATATGGAGTCAACTATAGTAGTTCCTCCGATGAAACGCTCCCACAGCCTCTTCCGTCTCTTCTCCCGACGCAACAGTGTCTCTGTTACTACACCTGATGTCCTACCTGGTCTCCGTGAGCGAACGAAATCTCTCTCTGCTAAACCCTCTAGGCGAAGGACAATGTCCACTGCGAGTTCTTCTCCCTTGGTCCCGCAAGAAATTCACGATAATATCATTCGTTTTCTCAGAGTATCACATGAGAATGGGAAGGAGGCTACATGTTCGACATGTCTTTCTAGGGATCTCTCTGCATACGCATTAGTGAGCAAGAGTTGGCATAGGGCTGCTATGCCACATATGTGAGTCAAGTTTACACTCTCCGGGCCCCACAGTAACATGTAATTTCTGACGAGAGTGGCTATGTTATTATTAGGTATGCGAAGATCTGGATTAATGGGGCTGAGTCGTCTTCGGTGGTGAAGAAGGCGAAGAAGAACGCTAAAGAGACAAGTCGTGCACTGGCGCTTTTGAGAACGTTGACTGCACGCCCGGATTATGCTGCGCTTGTGAAAGAGCTGAAGTTACCCGAGTATAATCGGGAAACAACCCCGGAGGCAGATGTCTTGAAACTTCTTGATAGAGCAGCGGCAATTATTCGTTGCACACCAAATCTAGAACGATTCCTTGGTCCATATTCAAGCGCTGGCGGTGGATGGTCGAATATCGTCAACAAGGCTCTGTCGGGGTGCATCTCTTTACGAGAACAAGTTTTGATTTTCAATGAGGACAAGAGTGAGAGATCGAAGCTCGAAAGGTCAAGAGAATTTGCTTCTATGCATGAGCGATGGATGAATCTGGAGACTTTAGTATTGCAAGGATGTGGGCGAGAGCCAGACGTGGATTTCGTTGGGGCGTTCGTGAATTTACCCAATTTGAAGAATTTGATGATTTCGAATTTCAAGTTGGGGGAATCGGCGGCGTTGGCTTTACAGGCGATTCCGGACAGCGTGGATAGTTTGAGGTTGGAGAATTTGCAAGGCTTGACGGGGAGGACTTTGCATGCGTTTGCAATCAGTAGGAAGACAAGGGGATTGGGTTCTTTGGCGTTGGTAAATATCAGGATGACCAGGATACAGGACATAATTTCGCTATTCAGGCTGCCGAATTTGAAAAGCCTGACGATTGCGGATTCGACGGATGCGCCGTATTTCGATGAGACTGAGACGACGAATGATTTCGTCGAGCAGGCGTCGAATTCGGTGTTCTATTCTATTTCGTTGGAGAGTCTCCATTGGGATATCTTGGTTCATCCATTGGTGGAGACTGCATTGGCAAACTCGATTTCTGGAGGAAGGCTTCCTGAACTTCGAGTTCTCAGGGCGCCAAGTGACCGCGTCGGCAATCTCCAGGCAGTTTGCAAACCTAGGGAGAGCATTTCCCTGGCAAGTGACTTCATTTACGAATCGCCAACCCGAGTTGCTTACTCTACTACTAGCTCTGCACAGAATACTCCTTCCGCAACGGCCTCACGTCCACCATCACGTAAATCGACATTCCTCTCCCCAGGCAGTGGTGCCCCCTCGCCAAACATGTCTCGACGATCCTCGATAAATTCTCAAGCCTCGTCGAGTCCAACCTCGGCAACTTCGCCATCGGTTGCTACCATGAAAGCATTTGGAAAGTCGAAACCAGAGTTCCAGCCATTCCCGCGGACATTACATGCTGCACGCTTACGCGCCCAGAAGCGTATCGAGAGAGCAAGACAGGACACGCTCATCCAAATCATGATTTCAGAAGAGGGAATTACTAAGGAAACAATCTCATTGAGAAAGTTTATGGGGAATGTCAAGAGTAAAGTTACATATTGCCTCACACCGGATCCACTCGGCTCTGTTTCTGGAAAGGATGAAGATGCTCGAGCGGGCGGGAGGGAGTGTGCGTTAGTGTCGTTTGAGAGTGATATCGTTCAGGGAAGCTGGAGGAGGGAAGTTGATATCGGAAGTGGTGTTGGGAAGGAGGTGTGTAATGGCGGGTGGAATTTGAGGGCTAATGGGAAGGATGGAGCAGTGGTGCGAAAGGATAAGAAGAGTCTGGGGAAGATTTTACATGAGGAGAGGAGGAAGGTGGAAAGGGGGAAGGTGGAATTGGGAAAATTGTTCTGAGTGGATACGGGAGGAGTAAAGGGAATGGAGAAATGGAGCAATGGAGAAATGGGGAAATGGGGTTTTGCATTTATTGATTGAACTTTCGGAAGTGGGATCTGTATTATAATACTGGGGGTTAGCTTCCTGTTTTCAATTTCTAGGTTGGGTTGATTGTATTGCCGGTGTTATATTCTTTTTCTTGAGCTTGTTGGCTTTTCTTTTGTAATATTTCTTTGTGGCTATCATTGTGCTTCATTGTGCATGGTTTTGTATCATTGCGGGCTTTGCTAGCATTAGCTTCCTCATCTTCATCTTGCCAGAGTCATTGCATTGCAGCTCACTGGCGTTGAACATTGAGAGCAGCATTCTTCGAATTTAGTAACAGATAGGCTGATGATCAGTCTAGTTAGGTCTACTTGTTTTGGCCTTTTGAGCTCGAGGGCCTCTGGACCTCGCGTGAGCATGTGGGAGTGAGTTGTGTATAACGACGCAGTGGCTTTTTTTATACCTTGACCTTGTGTTACCCTGAGTTTATGATTCAAGTACCGATGACATACTCGGGTTCGAAGGGCCCGTATACAATGTTGATAAATTTTCTCCACTCCCCTAATGGGCATGGACCGTACAGGGCGACATTTTTGGTGGGGGTTGTAAGTGAGTTCAAGGTAAGTCATAACCGCGAGGCCCGTTTTGCATCTAGGGATTGTAATTTGGTGCCTGATTTGTATTTTAATGAAGATTGCGAGCAGGCTTAAGTTCTTTTTGATTTGCTCCCTTTCGGGGATACCTACATTTATCAGTGGACGATAGATAATTTGTGGTGCTCTGGAGGAGGGAGGGAGGTGGGAGGGGAGGGTGTCTTCACTAGATAGGTCATATCGATGCTAAGGGACCAACTAAAGTAAATGAGAGAGAGAGCGCTCTATGCTAGTTATCTGTAAACACCTATGTTCAGCAGAAGCCTGCTAGCTTGTAAGTTAGAATTGAGGATTTTGGATAACTGCTGTAGTACGGTTAGTTAGATTGGGCGCGTCTTATACACTACGACAGGTACACTATACACTGGATACAACAGAACATGGTTGGTGACTTCCCTATGGTATAACGTTATGCAAAGAAGGAACTATAGCAAATTGAGTGGAGTCATACCTATATGTGTGATATCAGGTGAAGTCTATAGATCCCCTCGCAATATGGCTTTTCCAGATCGTTTTCTTTTTCGTAGTAAGCTTTGCTTAGTACTGGCTGCGAATAGGAAGGGTACCTATATAAATTAAAACTAATATCGTGAGAAACCCCCCCCCCTCCCCCCCCAAACAAAAAAAAAGTCTCTTTCCATGACCTAATTAATTATCTCAATCCTATTTATGAGATATTATGAAATTTGAAATTAATTCTCTACTCGTTATTTTTTTGGGACTGGTTCAGAAGTTGGGATGCGTAATCCTTTGGAACTCTGCTGGTTGAATGAACTGGTAACGTAGATACCATCTTGTGCACACTACGTCTATCAGAGGCAGCACCTGCCGCAACAACAAGACCAACTTCTGAGTTCGTAGACATGACAAGGTCTATGTTTGGAGCCCCGTGTGCCCTTCTTTGAATATAAACAACCATGGTCACTCGATAGCGTCATTGTTCGCGCATCCCGAGTCCGACATGTACTCGTTATGGACAGCACATATGCTTTGTATCTTGCCTGTACAGACCCTCATACCTCCTAACCTATGGATGATTGGGAGGATCTTCCCCTCTAGTTCTCTATTGTGGAGCTGGCGAAAACAGAGAATAGTCTTATAGGTAATAGTTTCTTTTCTGTGATGTACTGCCAGTGCAGGACGACCACTTGCTAGCTGAGGTGAATGGATGGCGACTTTGAAGGAAAAATTAACTAATCTGCTAGATAGATTCCGAGCCAGGACTTGGAAGGATTATTCTATTGGTAGACTCTTCGTTTATTGGTTGAGGAGCGATACTGCAGCAGGCTGAGCTAGAAGATGAAAGGAGAAGATATCCCGCAAGAAACGAGAACGGTGTTTGGAAAGGAGCAGGAGAAAGGGTATGACTCTGGAAAGCTAGAATGCCGTAGCTTACTTAAGGCATTAAAGAAGACACGAAATTATATGTACCTCCGGGAGTGAGGGTTCTGGTAGAAATTGATGCTAAGAGTTGATTATAAGGAATAAGTGTCATTTGTGTGAAATATTTGAATAGTAAACAAACCTTGGGAGATGTGCATGGGGTATATTCGAAGTAAGATGTAAGAGGCTCATGCTATCAAGATTGCTTCCTTTAAACGCACCTCCGTGTGGTAATCTAGTTCGAAAAGCCCATTACCCTGAATTTAGGCACTCACACCGTTGCGTTAATGCAACCGCTACATGTATATGGAAAATTACCATATTCTCTATATCCCCACTCTATCTCACTCATTACTCTCATTCACTTGTTTTCTCTTAGTCAGGCGCACGTTTCAACAGCTGCCATTTGGAACCGAGATTTGACCAGTTACAAAGAATTTACAATGGTTCGAACGTCGCTGCGCATACAAATCTGACGCCATAGAAAGGATCTCTTGTATACAGATTGTGCCCAATGATAGGCAATTTCCATCCCAGAGAAGCATTAGAGGAAAGACTAGTTTCTGGTTTATGTGTGTGAAATATATGTAAATAGAGGGCCGACATATTGTGGTTCGCGTTTAGCACCCACCAAAGAGAAAGGAGGAGATATTAACAGAGCATTTAGAGATCAAAAATTTTGATGGCGAACAAAATACCTCAGTATAAGGTATACACGGGGTCGAGAACCAAACCACTTAATCACTATACAAGTGGTAAGAGATTAGAATGCTAACTACCATTTTAGGAGGCGTATATTGATCTTAAAACAAGGGTCTGTCACGGGACTATACCGGGGCCCAGAGTTGAAGGCGAAGTATGGAGTCTGGAGCAGGTGGGCATCTTATTGATTGTAGGGTGAATCGGTGGCGACGTTGAGTTCAATGGACTCAAGAAGAGATGTGCACTATACCCTTAGTTATGACAGATACCTACAGATACCTAGTCCGGTTGATTCGTACGTGCTAGCTACATATGTACCTAAGCTTCGAATTCATCATGCAAGCTTAGATGAAACTCCTTTCCAAGTTCCCCAACCCAAGTCCCCCAAACTCAAGTCAATTAGCCCCTTGACTACCGGGCTTCATCAATAGCCAACCCCACATGAAAAAGTAACGACAACAGTCTCCTTAACATTTGTCATTTGCATGGTGGACTTCATTGAATGTCTCGGCGAGGCCAGGTGAAGGTCTCTGGGGTTACTCCGTGTAGAAATTAAGCACGGGCCACAATATCGTGATAACTGAGCTCCTGGGATAAATCTAGCGGTAGAAGTTCAGCCCATATAAAATGTCTTACTTTGTGCCGCGTCTGCTATATTGGGTAAGTGCAAGAGTTCCCCAACGATACTGGTTGGCACAAGCCCCCCGCCAGACCCCCAACGAACGTAGAAACTCGATTGTCCGTTACTGTAGTGCCTACCTAGACAGCGAAATCAGAGGCACAATTCAGATCTCCTTCTCTTGGTCTGATTGAGTCGACTAGATGCAATTTGGTGAAGCTCAAGCCGAATACAACTGAAGAGGTGGCTTTGAAAGGCTAGTGAATAACTATTTGAGAAACGTTTGGCTGGTGGCTGATGATTAGCTATCAAAGATCTTCGCCTAGAGCCTACCGAGGCGTCTATTTCTGCAACTAATGTTAATCTGGTTAGGCACAACCCTATCAGGTCCCGTCGGACAACTGCTGATCATGCGGAGGTGCTAGGTAAGTATGTAGACTCCTAGGGATTTTGAAATGTCATGATTAGTAAGTCCTTCGGATGCATTTTTTAGCTCCGTCAGTACTCCGTATCGTAAAATTGTTGAAGACTGGTCATTTTAGACAGTTTTGTATTCAAAACAGATATCAGCGCAAATGACACAATCATCTGACGCGTCATACCATATCTCGTTGAAGTTAAATATCATTACTCGTGCCAAACGGCCTTAAGACTCATGCATGCTATAGCTTTGAATATATGTACGGTTCATACGTAACCGATCTCTCCATTAGCTGTGCACTTATAGATAGAAAATACCCGTACCTATACACCTATTGTAAGTGTTGTCTCGTTTCCTGTATGTAGTAAAGTAGTCATCTATACCTTTAGTATTTAAGCGCATTCGAGAGCTGCAGCATCAAGCAATGAGAATCAACAAATTAGGACCCTCCCCATAAATATGATTTCCACAATCCATCAGGAATGGAAGCTGAATCTCCCATTGGCTGAGACGGCGCCCTTCTGATACGTTAAATTCAGGTTGCCCCTCTTTTAAACCCCATAACTGCGCCCTGATGTCATTCTCATTCGGAATAAGACTATCGGTGAGAAGCTGCTGACCACGCCCTCGATGTGTTCATGAATGCACCAAAGGGCATCTTTAACAGAGGTGCTGGGATTTCATACAGGCTCTCGTTATTGATAATTAAGCACTGCGGAAGTAATCCATACAGAAAGGACGAGAAGGGAACCAGAAATCGATAAACGTTCGCATTCTGACTTGAGTTACATTCTCCGGGAACTATTTGACACTTCAAGACCAAAAAGACTGGCCTAGGGCGGTACTTAAGGCTGACCACGATTGCTGATGTGAGATTCGTTAGGGTTTGCAACATCCTAGTGATCCCGAGTACCTGGTTCTTGGGAAACACTAAATGGAAAAGACACCACATTTGGGTGAAGGATGACCAGGAAGGTAAGGTATGGGTCCGAGCGGGCTTGTGGGTTCCATACCTAAGACCGTGGATAGCAATAAGGAGGTATTTGACAAAGGATTTGGATCTGCTGCGTTTTCTTCAGATTCGTTTGGCTCAAAGGCCAAATTTACGTCAACAATTCCTTGGAAAGGCTTCAACAGCAACGTTAGCTCTCTTCGACTTCATGTAAGTACTTGATCAGTCTGTAACTCACTTAACTTGAAGTCGTTATCGCTAGCGGTCTACTTTTAGCAGTCATGAGACATGGGACTAGTATAGGTGTGGGCGTTCAAACTCTATTTTGACGTGCTCCAGTCCGGTACCGCACGTGGCTAGCACTGTTGCTTATCCCGTTATCTTATATCCTCGCCTACTCCTCCCAAACTGTACAGATAACAATATTAATAAAACGTTTTCCCAGTCTAGCTCACGCCCAAAGAAGCACATATACATAAATCTTGGGGCCATATTGGGAGCTGATGAATCTCACCGACACGGATTCCGCTTGTTTTAGGATCCGGAGTCAATCGCGACTTATGTTTGCGGTTTGCGGTTTGTGGTGAGTGCCTCTGTTTCATTTCCTTGCATTGCTCTTCTAATGCCCTATACCAGCTCTAGCTCAACCGCTCTCCCCAATCTCACGAGATCTCGCTGATGGCTATCACCCGGTCTGAGCAATCTTAATTAGGATTTCCAGTAGTCTCGTGCCCAATGGGCCACTCTTCTGGAGCAGATTTCACGTGGACTTAGTACTGTTGAGCCTGAGTGGGATATCAGCTGGTTGCAAAAATACCATATCCCGCCGCACTCTGCATATTCCACAGTAATCTAGGGGCCACATTGCTTCCAGGTCCTGACTGGGTTATCTCTCATGACACGACACGGGCCATGTGTCCTCCCAGCAGTACGATTGGCAGAGCAGTGCATCCTCGGCCCAAAGATTTAGACAAGGAGTATGTAGGCATTACCGGCGCCCCGGACCCAAGGCAGCTGCCCCCCTGCCTCTGGTGTCACTTCTGCTTCATTGAATGGGAACAAAAATGATGAACCTCCTATCATGACGTTCGCATGTCAAGCAACTAGAGTTGTGGGAGAAGGGAGCTCTGAACGTTCATATCCTAGGCACGCAAAACTTGTGAATTAACACGTCCAGGTTGTCAATGATCTCCAAGGCGATTATTTGCGGGTGCGCGTCGTTGTTGTTCAAAAGGAACCTTGCAGATCCACGATATATCGATATGCACAATATGAAGTTGATATATGTTTATCAGCACATGAAACAAAGCAGTGACTGCGTGGATACCTACCTACATCTGTTTCTTGTTCATTAATGCACAAATCCCGCAGGTAAAGCGAAGAACTGGTTGAACGATGGTCCTAGTGAGTCCAGCTCGATTATATTTAAGTGGTGGGATGGGGTTAGTGAGTTGTGAATCTATTCACAACGGGGCTTTAGCTATACCACCTACATAAGTAAGTACCTAGGTTAGGTATTGCTTATGTGTGTACCACCATTCGGTAAGTCCATCGCAAATTCGCCATCTCGGGGATCATACGGCAGGGTTCAGCTGAAGTATCTTGATGGGTTACCGACTATGTAGAGGCCTAAGATGGCCGGCGCTGGAGTTATTGATACCTCAAAGAGTTGTAAGTGTCGCCTCGCAACAGTGAATCCTTGTTGAAGAGAGGCTCTCCAGCGAGTGGAGTGCTCCATTGGCCCATAATTATATAGGATCTTCTGTGTGGGAACGGGCTGCCATGGGTAGAGCGGTTCAGCCTAACATGCCAGTGCTATCTAGCGTGGTAGGTGGACTGGGAATTAGGAATTAGGTATAGGTATGTAATATGGCTCTAAAGCCAGACTACGAAGGTACGTATCTCTGGAGACGGCATCGCACGGTGAATTGACTTCTTTTCGTGATGCAGTCTCGCTTGGTACAGAACTTCTCATCTAGACATCGATTTCCCCAGGCCTAACCAGACACCATATCACTACCTGTCTCTATATCACTTGCACTTCTCTTAAGGTGAATGCACTCACCGATGGCTACCAAACGTAAGCGTGTCAACCTGACTAAACGTAAGCCTCCTTTGTGGCAAACCCTCGATAGTGCATGCTCCTGAGTCAGCGATCCAGACTACAAACTGCCTTGTATCAGTGCATGCCTGTAGATATAAGGTTAGCCGGCTTCACTTATTAGCTCTCACAGCCCCTCTGTGAGGATTGTATTGAACCTAACTGGTCACCGGTGTGACTAGGAGGATGCCACACCTAAGTACTTGTTTTTCCTTGCGTGTAAGTGCTACGAATTCCGATGCATAGAACTTAGTCGGGATGCAACGCAACCAGACCAGTCTAGATAGAAAACTGCCAGTCTGGAATCCCGATTGTTCTCAAAAAACCTTCCACATCGGGTCCGCTTTCACAAGTCATACCCTTTTTGACATTGGGACTTACTGACGAGATGAGGCCCCGGTAGGGATCAGTTCGGAGTAAAAAGCTTTCTCAGATGTGATGACACGACTGAAGGCAACCTCGGTCACCCTGGTTATATTGGGATCCTTAGGCAAGTGATTACGCCCTCTTTTGACATTTGAACCCTCAACCAGTTATAACGCAGGGCGCTAATGTCAAAGTCGTTAATATTCTGGCCGAAGCCTGAAATGATTTAGGTCTTGACTTATCAACCTATGTGTATATGCCAGTGGGTCGTGCAGATTCCTACATAATCCCGATTCCCGACAGACAGCCGTGGATGCAGGAGGACTAGGTTTCAGTTGAGGGGCTTGGTATCCTGACACTTTCTGTGACACATTAGGGTAGAATGTGCAAAGCGGTAAGGTAGTTCTAAGCTGACCAGCAATAAATTTACAGATATAGCACGCTGAGAACATTCTGGCGGCCGGATGGCACCCGCCTGGACATGCACCTATGCATACATTCTCCAATAGTTTGTGCAAGATGGTTCAAAGGGACAGGTGGGTTCGAAAGCAAGCTAATCAATGCTGAATGTGATTTGGAAATGCTGCAAGCGAAATAAATGGTTTTGGAAGAGTTGCTTTTGCTTAGCCTAAGGGGACAGAAGTAAGAGTACCGTTAGTCATATAGCGCTGATTCGAAAATTTAGCTCAATCAAGTCATGTTCTCCTTAACAGTCATGATGCCGTTTCCGAGAGACGGTCATGGCGTGTGTGGTGTAAAAGGTGAACTCGTTTCTCAAGTGTCACATCAGTTCTGCACAGTTTTGTTCTGCAATGGACCTATAGTGCCCATTGCTCTTATTATCAAATGAGTACGGCAACCCAACTGCCGGCCCGGGTTGAAACAAATTCATTGCTCACCAAAAAGCACAAGGCCGCAGGGGGAAAGGATAGCTAGCGTTGCGGACCGATGTGACACAGTCGATATCTTACATTTTGTGTGGAAGCACGATGCCCAGGTGTCATGACTATACATGACAGGGATTTCTCATATGGGTGAACCCGGGGAAAAAGGACATGCTTGTCCAACGGGGAACCAGGCTGGGATTTTAGAGCATCTATGGCTTCAGGAAAAAAAGGCTATCATCTCGCTCTTTTTCTGTACTCTACAAACTAAATGAATTACTAATTTTAATTGGAATTTACACTACGCGTTCCGCACCTCGCAGTAGTCCGCGGCCGAACGTCTTCACTGACGTCCATGGCGAAGCTAGTCTATGATATTCAGAAAAAAAAATACTTACCTACATACCTCTTTACTTTGTCTAAGGCCCCAAGGGTGCCTCCCTTTCGAAGCTGTCTTTTTCGGGGTAACCTCCTAACTTGGATATTATCGGGAACGGCTGTGGTCAGCGGCGTCCCACTCCGCAAATCTTGAATCTGTTGGCCCAACCTCAATCAAGTATAACACACTATGTCACATTTCTTTTTTTATAATCATGTAAGATCTGGTTTATATTTGACATGAGCTTCAAGTTGCACCCCCAACTCCAAAGGTAAGGCTCACGCCTTACTCTTGCATCAGGAGCCCATCGCCGTGGCTTTACCTTATGACTTTTTCAGTAATAAAAAAAACTCACCGGCGACTTAGCTAGGCTCCGTCCCAGCAACTTGGTGTCGCGTTGCGCCATTGTCCTTCCTCGGCACTCCCAATTGCGTAGGTAGACGGTTTCAAAAAGGGTAATTGTGGGTCTAAACATCCGCATACGATAACCCCCTACAGACAGTAGATCAACTAGCCAAGACAGAAAAAAGCACAAACTAATTACGAATTACTACTAAAATGCTCTGGAGCCGAGTTGGCAATTTAAGTCAAGTTGCTTGGAAGAATTAGAAGATATCTTCCTCTGTGACACAATCGGGTCAGAATGCTGCAATGCGGAGATTGTGCTCCACAACTGTCGTAGCACGACCGAACCATGCCCGATTCCCCGCCCTATTCTGACCTGCATGCCTTCACGCGGGAAACGAATGTCATATTCGTTTGTTTGACAGTACCCTTCTTAAACGTATGAGCTAACCAATTGAATGCTGTTCGTTACCAATTTACTGGGAAATGGCCAGTGCGCATGTTTGGAGCACACCCTCAGTGTTTCGTGCTCGATCTCGGTAAGATACCAGGGGGGCGGAAACGATGACCAACGGCGCCGGCATCACTTGAGGAAGGCGATAAGGAGCCAATTGTTTCACGTACAAAAAAAGGGAGCAATTGTTGAGTTGCATACCAATCAATAAACATGCCTGGTTCCCAACGGGGTCATTTCTAATCAAACGAACCCCGAACCCGACACCCTGGCCTTGGGTCTGAAGCTCCCGGAACCGGCTGAGTGGTTGAAAGCTCTTGATGTTTCGGGGTGCCAGCATCCGATAATTTGGGCCCAGCACTGGGTTTAAAATTAAAAAAGACTACCTCCCGGAAGCCTGGTGATAGTGAAGGAGTGGGTTTCAGCTATGCTCAATGGGCCCCGCCGCGCACAGACTATTGAAAAGCCAGTCCATATAACTTTCATCTGAAATAATGAGGCGGGAATACACTAAGAGCCCTTTCCCGCAAGAGAAACCCGCAATTGTGTATCCCGGGGCCACGGTAAGCTCGACTCATGAGGCTAAGAGCCTGCCATAAAGTTGATTGATTGCGTAGATTGAGCAGGACAAGGGGTAATTTACAGCAAGGGAGCTGAGACTGAGTCCAGACGTTTGGGTCACATAGTATTACCGTCAGCCAGCCAGTGTGTGAATACATAGTGAAGTAGGGCGAATATCCCACTTGCCATGCTCTCAGCACCTATTATTATTCTTGGTGTGGCTCTTGATAAGTATGCGTGCAAGCAAGCCTACAACTCACTTAGTGAATCCGCTTCCCCACCATGACTGGCCCGTACTACACTTTGCACTTCCTTTCGATCCCCTCTCGCAGTTAATTTCGTCACCAGGCTTTTATTCGCAATTTGAGTGGCAAGTTAAAAAGACACGGCTACCCGTTGTTAGTTGTATCACTGACTTGTCTCTCTTGCAACTGCATCGCCTTACACAAAAGAGAGCGTTGTGAACCAAACCCCCCCCCCCCCCCACCCCCCAAACTTACTACTGATTCATCGAACACAAGCATCTGACACCTAGACCTTACCAACTTATATACGCCTCTTTCCCACTTGCCTCACCTTGAATTAAATTTTGCGAGACTTCCTGTTGATACTGCAATACTAGTCTCTTTACAGGAGGAAAAGCCTCGAAAGAGATTATACTTGATCAAACTCTCCGATGAGGTAAAGAACTCCCAATTTTGCAACTTTCAGTAGCTGACCTCGACAGCAGTGAACAGGAGAGCCTCCATGGCAGCCCAGAGTCAACTCTCTCGTTGGACCCAGAGATTCAGAACACGGTCGAATTGTACGGCAGGTTTTATCAGGAAATTTCTGTCGACCAATCTATCTATTGTGTGCCAATAGATGAGGTATGCAACTATCCTCTTTTTCCACAACATTGTCACCACCAGCTTATGCCAGCCTAGGTCGAATTTGAGAGACTCATTCGACAGCACAGAGCCTTACAGAGAGTCTTCGAGGACAGATTAATCTTCCCACCAGTTTCAGGTCCCAGGAAAATCCTGGATTGTGGCTGTGGACCTGCTGCATGGGCCACTGATGTCGCTGAGCGGTACCCTGAGTCTGAGGTTAGTTTTAAAAGGTTATACCGTTGCTTGCATTTAGTTGAGTTACTGATAATTTGACCTAGGTGATTGGCATTGACCTGTCACCTCACATGGCACCGGACCCCACGCCATATAACTTTTGGTTTCAGGTACCTCACAAGTCTTTGAGAGCTTTAACCCCCTATATGTAGCTCTAGACACTGACGCCGAGCCAACAGATTGACGACCTGAATAAACCCTTCACCTTTCAGGAAGGTGATTTCGACTTTGTGCATTCTCGATGTGTGGGTCCTGGACTTGATCGCACTCGATGGGATACCTACGTTCGCGATTGTTTTAGGTAAGAGATTCCATTGCAGAGACGCGTTATGTGACTATATCTTGTGCATTGATGCCATGATGATGAGTGGAGGAAGTGGGGTTAACTTGAACACTTCTCTGCTACTCTCCCACCATGAAACCGAGAGCTGACATTGCTGAATAGAGTCCTCAAGCCAGGGGGTTGGTTACAGATGGTTGAGTTCTATTATAATGTCCAGTCAGACAATGGCTCTCTCACAGATAGCCATGCCCTACGTCGATGGAGTGATATGTATCTCAGGGCCAATGACCAATCTCGGGATCTAAGGGCACCCTTACGATTCAGAACTTTGTTTGACCAAGCTGGCTTTGTAGATGTGGAAACGAGAATGATTCCTGTCCACCTTAGCGGCTGGTCAAAAAGTAGCAAGTCCTCATTAGCCCTTGTATCCCTTTGCCCCTGAGATTGTCCTTCTACGTACCGCGAGTAGTGCTAACAGATGTCCTATCCAGACGATAACGAGCGTATCATTGGAGAGGCCTACAAGGAAGTATTTCGAGCTACTCTCAGTGCGCTTGGTCTTCACCCCTTGATAAACAATTTTGGCTTGTCTTTAAATCAGGCACAGGTCTTGATTGCGAGCGCGCGGCACGAGCTTGAAAATCTGAGCTATCGTCCGTACTTAGGCCTGTACGTTCTTCTCTCCTTCCTTTCATAAATGAAATCAATCTTCTTTATGGGCCTAACCCGAGAGGTGAAACGTAGTTATGTCAGCATCGGCCGCAAGCCTTGAAGGTCCAGTCCTAATATTCACGTTTGTCAGCCGCCTGCAAAACAGTCCTGGGTGGCAAAATTCTCTTACAGTATATTGTTGTTTGTTTCAGCACATTTCTAAATTGGACGGTATCGGTATAGCGAGAGGAGGGTATGGTGTAAAAAGAGAGCAGGAGAAGGAATTGGTCGCATATCATTGGAAATTCGGTTTGGATATATAAAGGGATGGCGTTCATATTTCCTATTTTCAAATCCATTGAATGGAGAAGATTAGACGGCTAGCGGAGTTTGGTCTTAAAGATTGAATTTGCCATGCCTCCTCTCTGGATAGGCGTATGTACAGAAATAATCGCAAATTTCTCGTTCTCATTGCCTTTTGTGCTTTCTCGCTAGTCCCGAGCCGTTTCTTGCGATTTTCTGTCCTTGAGGTTGCTAGGAGGATGTTTGCAGGGCCGTTGGAACTGAGTACCGTTGCTCTTTTCGGTTACATTCTACCTGATTCACCTTGGTACGTATACCATTCTCCTAGATCTCCTATTAATGAGAGGACTTGTCGGATGGGCGGATTGCAAGAAATGCAAGAGACGACGGACTAGCAATAGAAGGTACGCTTCCCCCCTCGATACAGCTAAGAAAGTGGCGGATTTTGGATACAGTTGAAGCTGATTTCGGTTGATAGTGGATACCGAGGCGAAATGAAGGGCAAACACGGCGCCCGGGCGTAAGGGCTAGGCCTGGGTTTTGGTGCGAGACTGAGGTTGGGTTTAACCAGTCTCGCACAGCGTGCCGGGTACCGGAGCTGAACACAACAAAAACCTGAATAACTCAGTCTCCCCTTTCCTCGTCTGTGCTGTTCTGCGGGAATGTGTGAGGTCAGGTGGATGTGCTGGCGCAAATTAGCTACTGTTCCCTTGCTATTCGGAAACTGCGAATTGCAAGGGCAGCACGTACTAACGTATAACGTATAACGGTCTGGTATCTTTTCTGCTTGTCTCTCACTGCCATCATGCTTCATACCATACAGTGGGCGCCTGGTGCTCAACATGAGCTGTGCATACATATAGCACAGAGTGACAGACGCATGTACGGTAGGGGTTCTAAGATCTACTCGAGTAGATCTGCGGCAGGAATCCTCTGAGAAATTGATATCAATTAACGAACAACGGGGGGGCTTCTCAATCAATATACGCTTTAGTTACGGACAATTTACGGTGTATATTATTCTCTTCTGGGTGCAGATCTTCACTCGTTGTTGGAATTTTAAGATCTGTCCATGGGGGGTCACTGCATATTCAAACAAAACAAAATAAAGGGATATAACTATCTACCAAGATCTCTTTGGGGCATAGTGAGCAATGAGTATTTAAAAAAAATAAAAAAAAAATTCTTTGGGGCATAGAGCATAGAGATCGACCAGACGGGTTAACAATTCTGTGCAACCAAGACTATTATGACATTCACTGTCCCTTTGATGATTCAGTGCTGATTCAGTCGCAATTAAGCGAGGTGAAATCTTGGCAGTGGGATCGGGGTTTCACACGTCTCGCACCTTTCTTCACCGGGCAGGATTCTCACCAACTCTTCTATAATGGCAGCCGACGAGGACAAGAACGCACATAAACTCGACACAGATGCTGTTGACAAGTATAAGGTATACCTCTCCCTGCATCAGCAATCTCGAGAATGAACCAATCCTGAAATGAACCAATTCTGAACTCTTCAACCATAGGTGGACCCCTTCAAGCCCGAAGACAACAAAGCTGGCCACCTCCTTGAAGAATCCCACTTCTCTATCCTCTTCCCGAAATACCGTGAAGTCTACATTAAAGAATCTTGGCCGCTCGTCAAATCCACCTGCGACAAGTATGGGGTTCGCGCAGAGCTAGATACAGTTGAGGGTACCATGGCAGTGAAAACCACCCGGAAGACATGGGATCCAGCTGCCATCCTAAACGCAAGAGACCTAATTAAACTTTTGGCGAGGTCGGTGCCGGCGCCGCAGGCGGTCAAAATTATGGAGGATGGGGTCGCGTGTGATATTATCAAGATTGGGGGGTTGGTGAGGAATAAAGAAAGGTTCAATAAGCGGAGGCAGAGGTTACTGGGCCCGGATGGGACGACGTTGAAGGCATTGGAGTTGTTGACGGAGTGTTTTGTGCTGGTGCAGGGGAATACGGTTAGTGCGATGGGGAGTTACAAGAGTTTGAAGGAGGTGAGAAGGGTGGTTGTGGATTGTATGAATAATATCCATCCGATTTATCATATTAAGGTAAATTCCCCTTTCCGATTTCTTCCAATCCATATTTTCTTTATCTTTAATTTCTTTGGATTAAACTCTTACTCACAACCATACGTGTTCTAGGAACTCATGATCAAGCGCGAACTCGCTCAAGACCCCTCCCTTAAAAACGAAAACTGGGACCGCTTCCTCCCTCACTTCAAGAAAAAGAACCTCAGCAAGCGCCGAAAACCCCATCACATCACAGACAAATCCAAAAAGGCTTACACTCCCTTTCCCCCCGCGCCTGAGAAGAGTAAAATCGACAAGCAGCTCGAAACGGGAGAGTACTTTCTTAGTAAGCAAGTCAAGGAGCGTGCGCAGAAGGAGAAGAGGGAGGAGGAGAGGAAGGAGAAGAGGGTCGAGAAGATGAAGGAGCGGGAGAAAGATTTTGTGCCACCGACGGAGGATAGGAAGGAGAGGAAGAAGAGGAAGAGGGAAGGGGAGGGGGGGAGGAGAAGGAGGAGAAGAGGGAGAAGAAGGAGAAGAAGGAGAAGAAGGAGAAGAAGGAGAAGAAGGAGAAGAAGGAGAAGAAGGAGAAGAAGGAGAAGAAAGAGAAGGAGAAGGGGGAAAAGAAGCAGAAGAGAACAGAGTTGGAGATGCGGTAGTTACGCGATTGGATTTCGCCAGCATAGGTTGGAGTGTACAAATGGTGCCCACAACAACGCATAATGGACAACTTCAGGGTAATGGACCTACGATAGTGGGGGGACAAGTAGACATGGTGTCCTTTCTCGGATGATACTCTGCATGTATATCAGTTTTTTTTTCTTCTTCATTTTGGGTGTTCATAAAGTTAGTGGTGTTCTTGATTATTCCATAATTCAAAAGCTTCCTTTTTTATTCAAGGGATATTCTCTGATCAAAAACCCAAATCGTGAAAGTAGTAGCTCCAGCTCGATGCAAATCTTTTTCTACCAACCCCTCCTTGCAGAAATTCCCCCTCCAAAACGAAAACCAAATGAAAACCAAATAACTAGAAAAATGGTCGTAATCTGATATCAAGCAGAAAAACTAGAAGGAGCAAAAATTATCCCAACCTATCCTAGCCTCCCATACTCCCATCCACCCCCCCTCCTCCCGCCACCGCCACCACCACCCCACCTCTCACGGTACTTCATACTCCCCCTCCCTTTAAACTTCACCGTCGGCTCTTCCACCGCTCCCCCACCTGTTCCCCCCCTCCGGCACTACTACTACTAATACCGCTCATAGATAAATCATCCAACCTCCCCCGCTCCCTTAGTTCCTCTTCTTTCCGTATCCTTGCTTCGGAGGAGGGGGAGCGGTGCCGGTAGTGGTCGTATCTATGTGTGTATCTCTCGACGGAGCGGTCTCTGTCGCTAGTGGGTTTCCGCTCACGGTCGCGGTGGCGCCGCGAGCGGGATTTTGATCTGGAGCGGGAACGGGAGGTTGATGATTTGCGTTGATGGTGGTGATATCTCCTATGGTGTCGTGACCTGGACCCTGACCGCGACCGTCTCCTCTGGGTATGTGTATGTGTCGTGTTGCTTCCATTTCCTTTCTGTATATAGGGAGAACGGGCGGGAGATGCGGAGCGGGGGAAGGGTGAAACGACCGTGGAGGAAGTGGGGTTGTAGGTTGGGTTTGAGAATGGTGGTGGTGGGGAGCGGCCACGGCGGGTGCCAGAGGGGAGGATGTGCCGGCGTATAGTGGTGGCTGTCGTGGCGGAAGGGTTGGGGTGAGGGAGCGGGAGTTGGCGTTGCGTCCGCGGGTTGGGGGGGTCGGGGAGCGGCTAGCTGGGGAGGGTGAACGAGTTCGACTTTGACTTCGACTTCGAGTTTGGCTTCGACTCCGCGAGCTGATATCCATAGCATCCGGACTTCTTCGGGCTCTGGGTTTAGGCTTTGATACTTTCTCTGGAATGGCTGGCGCATGGCGAAACTCCAACTCCCCACTCCTCATAATCCTCACCTGCTGTCCCTCCACCGGCCGATCCTTCTCATCGACCGTCACCTCCTCCATCCTTCGTACCGTCTCCATCCCACTCACAACTTGTCCAAAGCACACATTCTTAGTATCCAAATGCGTCGCCGCGTCAAGTGTAATGAAGAATTGCGAGTTGTTTGTATCTGGGCCGCGGTTGGCCATGCAGACAAGCCCTGGGCAATCGATTGAGCGCCATCCGAGGTTTTCATCGGGGAAGTGTGGCCCGTAGATGGAGTGGCCGCCGGTGCCATTCCCGTGAGTGATGTCGCCGCCTTGAACGAGGTAGTCGGAGATTATTCGGTGGAAGGTCGAGAGAGAGTAGTGGAGGGGCGTGCCGGTGGGGGTTGTGTCGGCTGAGCCCGTGCAGAGGACGCGGAAACTGGGAAGAAGGTTAGTATGGGGAGATGGGAGAGGAGTAGGGAGAGAAGTGGGGTGGGTGAGTGATTGAGTGAGTAAGATGTCCTTACTTCTCGCAGGTTTTGGGGACTTGTTCGGTGAAGAGCTCGATGACGACGGGGAGGGGGCGGGCTGGTTGCCGATGGTGACGTCGATGTAGACGCGGGGACGGATGGGGTTCGACATGGGAGAGCTGGGGAAGGATGAGGAGGCGGTGGTGGTGCCGTGCTGTTGATGAAG
Source organism: Terfezia claveryi (assembly GCA_015179025.1). Classification (NCBI taxonomy): domain Eukaryota; kingdom Fungi; phylum Ascomycota; class Pezizomycetes; order Pezizales; family Pezizaceae; genus Terfezia; species Terfezia claveryi. Next base: position 167,048 of record WHUX01000100.1, on the reverse strand, counting down.
GTTGCACGCGTGGCCGTCGCCAGGCCGGCGTAATGTGGGCGAGGAAACTCCCTTGCGAGTATGGGGGGCAGTTGTGTACGTGTTACGTGTGTTTGTGCAATAGAGATAGATCCATATGGCTGCAGAGTCTCGCGATGATGGGGGCTGAACCGGTGGACTGGCAATTGAAATATATATATACGGAGTATCCGAGGAAGTGTGTCGATTGCCGCATTTATTCCCGGTATTATTAGAAGGCGAGTTATGTACATATGTAGTACTGTAACGATGTGTTGACGTACTGTATGTATTTGTATACGGTATATGTATTGTATGTATTGTATGTTGATACAGTATATAGTCTCAATCGTTGATATATGTATGTTGATGTACTCTGTAGATAATTGTACGTTGATGTACCTTCTTCTGTATGTAGATAAGTACATATGTATGTAGTGTATATGGTACGGTACAGAGTATACCGTACCTAGTCTCGAACCCGCTACATGTATCTACTGACCGTATGTGTATCTGTATGTGTTTTGTACATATATGTACTGTACTACCGTACTGTAACTATAGGTACATGTACGGAGTACACACTGTACATATGTAATAATATGCAATGTATGTACTCTGTACGGTATGTATTGTATGTATGTACAGTACTTCCCTCTTACTGCGCTGTAGGTAACTCTTCTTGTCGTCGTGCCTCAACAATCTTATCTCGGCCCGCTGCGAAAATCAAGCCCAACAATCCTTGGGCCCCCTTCCCCCTCCCTCGAATAAATACAATCAGACTCAGACCCAGACTATCAGATCACATACACCTATCGCGTTCCTTGTTGTGGTTACCAGCACGTATCTGGGACTGTTGCAATATACTGTATATTTGATCCGTGTCCAGATCAAAGTTGGTGCAAAACACACCCTCCCACCACATCAAAGAAATGGCATCTATACTATCGGCTTTAGTCTCGATATTTCAGTCTACCGGCTGCGTAGGTGCCGTGCTGGCTTTTGTCGGCTTGGTTTATCTCACCACCCACGTCCTCTATACGGTCTCTACGCTTCTCAAAACGTTTCTATTAGGTGGAAAATCAGTAAGAGGGGCTAATTGCCCTACCTTTCCAGCGGCCGTCTTGCTAATTGTGCCAATAAGCTCCGCTCCTACGGCCCCAAAGGTTCTTGGGCACTGGTCACTGGTGCCTCCGATGGCATTGGCAAGGAATTCGCTCTCCAGCTTGCATCCAAGGGCTTAAACATCCTCCTAGTCAGCCGAACCGAGTCGAAACTTCAAGCCCTAGCAGCCGAGATCGAGAGCAAGTATGCCGGACAGGGAGTCAGGACAAATTACCTCACCATGGACTTTGCAAAGAACTTGGATTCGGACTACGCAAAGCTGAAGGAGATGGTTGATGGGCTTGACATTGCCATCCTGGTCAATAATGTCGGACAGAGCTACGATATGCCTACGCCGTTCTTGTTGACGGAGAAGAAGGTTCACGATGATATCGTCACGATCAATGTTACTGGTACTCTTCGCGTTACGCAGATCGTTGCCCCGGGGATGGTTAGCAGGAAGAGAGGACTCATCTTGACTATGGGAAGCTTTGGTGGGCTTCTGCCGACTCCACTATTGTCGGTTTACTCTGGTTCAAAAGCGTTCTTGCAACATTGGAGCACGGCATTGCACGAGGAGCTCCGTGGGAAGGGCGTGGATGTGCAGTTTATTTTGAGCCATATGGTCGTCTCGAATATGAGCAAGCTCAGAAAGGCGTCGTTGTTTGCTCCTACTCCGGACGTGTTTGTCAAGTCAGCTCTGGGAAAGATTGGGCTTGGTGGGGTGGGGTCTTTCGCGGCGACTACGACCCCGTATTGGGCACATGCGTTGCTGCAGTGGGGGATTGAGAAGACGGTGGGTGTGGGAAGTGCGTTTGCGTTGAAGCGGAATAGGAAGATGCATGAGGATATTAGGACGAGGGCTTTGAGGAAGAGGGAGAGGGAGAAGAGGGCTCAGTAGATGCGGAGTTTGATGGCGTGTGAGTGTGTGATGTACAGAGTCTGAGTAAAATTGATTGGGTCGGCGATCAAAGCAAATGTGACATTGGCGAATGCTGTAGTAGATATTGTGATGCGCTTCTCTTTTCCCGCCAAAAATACAACCATATTAAATAAGGGAGTTTGAATGAGCTGCGTCTTGTAAACATATGTACAATACCGATGCCCAGCAGACCAGCCAGCTATTTTGAAACGCAGGTTTCTGAGTTGCCTTCGCTCGTATTTTTTGCAGCCGCGCTGTGCTGCCTGAGTTTCTGTGGCCCTGGCGAAACTTTTTTGGCGCATCCTTTACTAGGCCCTGCAACGGTCCTGCCCAAACTCAACAGACTACATCCATCAGCACCATTAGCACCATCACCACACCCCAGGTGCCTTGCTTGAAACAGCACTCAGTGTTACGTTACCCACCATTGCTTCCTTCGCAGCCATTGGACCTCACGTCTTGCTGCAAGTCGGATTCGTGTGCACACTCATTATTCCCACGTCGACACGCGCAGAGGTCTGCTCATTCCCGTCTGCGATACAACTTTCGAAGCCTTCAAGACAGACGTTGGGCTGAAGCAAGACTATATACAACACGCTCTACAGGTTCAAACAAAGTGACAGACGGAAGGGGGGTACGGCTACCGAGCAAGGACGCTGAAGATAAACGGGGAGGATACGTCTGTTGTTCCAATCTACAACCACACACACAATGGCGTCCTCGCAGTTCGGATACGAGACTCCTCCTCGGACACCAGGAAGAAACAGGTTCGCCAATAGCCCCTTCACGCCAAGCCAACAGCTGGGCGGTCGTGATCCGGATGAACAGATAAACCGGGGCTATGAACTACCTCCGGAGCTGCGTCAGGCTGCAAACGCTGGTTTCGGAGGGGGTGGGTTTGGTCAGGCGAGACAGCAAGAGCAGTATGCTCAGTCAGGTTTTCAGAATCAGGCTGCCCCTGGACCGGCAGGGGCTAGTGGCTCGATTGCTCATGGGCAGTACCAGGGCCGGAGTCAGGTAGCGAGAGGTCCAGGGCCTCGTGGGAATGTGATGATGGGACGAGAAGGGGGGGGATGGCTGGGGGAGTAGGAGATACGCAGCAGGTTTCTCAGTCAACAGAACATTTAGGACCTATTCCTAGGGCTGCGAGGATCGTGAATGAGAATCTGATGGCAGAGAAGCGGTATCCTGATTTGGACACTATTGTGTCTCGTGAGTCATCTTGGCTGAATATGTTGGGAGTCGGGGTTATGTTACTGACACTGTTATGGTGAGATAGAGGGACAATCATCAGAGTACGATCTTACACAAGGAGCTGCTTGGGCACCGTTCAAGAAAGTTAATACCCATCATATACCAGACGCCATCTTTGAGCAGTATAACCAAGCACAGTGCCATACGATGATGGGTCTATTCACAGAGATTGGGTACGCTTGGATGACTGTGGACAATCGGTTGTACATGTGGGAGTACGCTACTGGGAATGGGTTCCAGGGATATGAAGCTCAGCCGAATACCATTACTGCTGCCAGGCTTCTGAAACCACGACCAGGTTTGTTGGGCTCTTCCACAGGAATGCTGAATTACGTAGCCAGCTGACTTGCCTATAGACGTCTTTAATGAGAAGATTAATTATGTTCTCATGATTGGTACCAGTGTCGAGGTGATATTGCTTGGTATCTCCGCTATCCTAAACAATAGAAATGCACATGATATTGCCATATACGATACAAAGATGTCCATCAACACCAAGGGGCTTGACATCAGCGTAATTGAGGGCTCCAAGAATGGTAGAATTTTTTTTGGAGGGAGAAGTGACAATGAGATTTATGAGTTTACCTACAAAGGTCAAGAAGGGTGGTTTTATGGCAGATGTGCAAAGATTTGTCATACCAGCCAGGGAATTACCTCGTTTACACCAAAGATAGCATTATCATTTCTCGCAGGAGCTAAAGATAGTAAGTCTTTATAGTTTCTTTCTCTTGTGAGTTGCTAACGTGGGGTACAGCTGAGTACCTCGTCGACATGGTCGTTGATGACTCTAGATCTCTTCTATACACACTTTCCTCAAAGTCGAATATCCGGGCATTCCACATGTCACAGGATAATGTATTAGTTCCTCGGATTACATATAGCTGGCCTCAGATTCGCTCTAGCGTTGGTGTTTTGGTAGGTGAGAGCAGACTGATACAACCTAATTCCACCATCGTTGCCATAAGCCCGATGCCAGTTGAGGTTGGGAGAAGGACACATCTTATTGCGACTACGTCCACTGGCTGCAGGCTCTTTATGAGTGCAGCATCATCTGATTACGTATATGAGACTGCCAGTAGCATGCAAGTCGTCCATATTCGATTCCCGCCATTGCCCACCAACGCGCATAACCTACGAGAGATTCCAATAAACCAATCGCCAGCATTGACCCCGACCCGGAGGGCAAGGATCATCCCACCTGGATATTTCTTCTGTATTGTAGAATCCCAGGATAGGGATGGCGACTCACTCTTCATCTCAGCACCGGATACTGCGAAATTGGCGCTCTTAGCCGATCAAGGGCATAGCAGGCTGCAACTTTGTGAGAACAGCAGCTTCCTTAACTTGGAGAGTAGGGCGGAAGCTATTGAAGTCGTTTGTCCACCTCCCCTGTTTGGCAACGAGGCAAGTGTACAGTTTGACACACCTCCTGCTGAGTTTGCCATTCTTACCAACACTGGAGTCCAAATCATCAAGAGGAGGAGACTGGTGGAGATCTTTTCTGCAGCAATCCGATATGGTGCACATGGTCCTGACGCGGAGGTGAGAAAGTTTTTTGACACCTATGGTCGAGCGGAAGGGTGTTTTACGGCTCTAGCGGTTGCCTGTGGAGTTAATACAGAAGCACCGGAGAATCGTGGGGGAAGAATCACAGACCAGGAAGTATGTGACTTGGCACGAAAGTTCTACATTGATTTTGGTGGCAAGCCTAGAGCAGAATCAACCTATGATGGTGCGAACGTGACTACTCTGGACAACGTTAGGCTCTCTGGCAGGCATGAGGGCCTCGCACTTTATGTTAGCAGAGTTGTGCGGTCAATATGGAGGGAACCTATCATAAAGGAGAATAAGACCCCAGGAGGCATTACCACCCATAAGAGCATTATCTCAACAGCGGCCCTTGAGGCCGTCCAGGAGCAGCTACAGCGGCTGGCGAAGTTTTTGCTTGACAATAAGAGCTTCATTGAGGGCTTGTCGGCCCCTACAAGTATGAGTGTGGTGCAAAATCGAATGGAAGAACTAGCATTGGTAGCTGAACATAAGGGAATGCATTCCCTTCAACAGCTCACCGCTGGGATAATTGAAGGAATCTCGTTTGTGTTGGTACTGTTCGAACATCCGGTGGATGAAATCATCATGGGCCTCACCGAGGAGCATAGAGCTTATGTTAAGAAGATTACATATGAAGAGTTGTTCACTTCTTCTACCGGCTTGGAACTCGCGAAGGAGCTTGTGCAGGGAATCGTCAACAAGAGCATTGCCTCGGGAGGAGACGTCGATAGCATTACTACTGCTCTCAGACGGAGATGTGGCAGCTTTTGCAGTGCGGATGATGTTATTGTCTTCAAGGCGATTGAGCACATGAAGAAAGCGAGAGATGAAACGGATTTAGATCTAAAAATGACATTGCTAAGGGAGAGTTTGAGGCTTTTCGAGGAGACAGCGTCGAGTTTGTCGATGGATAATTTGAGGGAGACAGTATCGGAATTTATTTACTGTGGGTTCTATCAGGGAGCCGTGCTATTACCATTGACTGTGGCGAAGGCTATAGATAATGGTACTGATCCCTCAATGTACGGCAAAGATGGGGCACCGGAAAATGTAAGTTTACCAAAGCCTCCTGAACAGCTCATTGTAGTCAGGCTAATCTAGTGCAGGCTCCACAGGCAGAGGTAAATAAGAAGAAGAAAATGTGCTATCAGCTTATTTTTGAAGCCCTCGACCGCGTTGATGATGCTGCAAGATGGGAACTGGAAGCTCAGGGTGGGCAGCCCTCTTTCCAAACACAACTCAGGGTGGATACCTGGGACTTGGTCTACCGTTCGGACGATGAACAATTCCAGAATGAGCTATATGATTGGCTTTGCTCTCGCGGCCAAGGCCACAAACTTCTCGAGATCAACTCACCGTTTGTTCTTGATTACCTCAAGAGGAAGGCTGCGGAAAATTTAGGTCATGCCGAGCTGTTGTGGCAATGGTATGCGAAGCGCGAGGATTACTTTAGTGCGGCGCAGGTTCTGTATAAGCTCGTTCGTGGGGATTTCGATTTGACCCTTGAGCAGAGACTGGAGTATTTGAGTAGGGCGAGAGGTTTCTGTAGTAGTCAGGCGCCTGCGGGGACGAGGCAGAGGATGACTGACTTGAGTCACTCGATTCAGGAGGAGCTAGATGTGGCTGTTATTCAGGATGAGTTGGTGAAGAGAATTAGGGATGACGTGAGAATCAGCGAGAGTAAGAAGGAGGCATTAATTGTAGGGATTAATAAACAGTTGATAGGATTGACTGAGGTAAGTTTCACTCCTTTGGGTCTCAAATTAATAGGTGGTGCTGATACATGGTAATCTACAGCTCTACAACAACTATGCTGAGAAGTACGAGTACATGGATATTTGCCTAGCCATCTTCCAGAGCGCAGACTACAGAGGCCCGTTAGAAATCAGGAAGTGTTGGGAAACCCTAATTACGCAGACACATGAGCGGGCGGTCGAAGATGGACGACTACCATGGGAGGCCGTCTCAGAAATAGTCCGACGATTAGGACACAGGTTTAGTCTGTCGGAATATATCTTCCCTCCAAGTAAGTTTACGCATCACGTTACACCTCTCACGCTGTGCATGCTAACATGCCCTGCTTAATAGCTGAACTTGTCCCCCTCCTTGAGACATACGCGCTCACCAAACAACGCAACATTGGTCCCCGAACCTGGGTCATAGAATCCCTTCTCGACGCTGGTGTCCCGCACGACGTGCTTCTCCGCATCTTGGATGATATGTTCTGGCGAAATGAGGAGCCTTTCCAAGGCAATACTAGGAAGACCTTAGTACTAGATGCGGTGTGGGTGGCGGATAAATGGTACTCAGAAAGTCTGAAAGGGAGGAGCTATGCTGGTGGGAGGACGGCTATGGGGGCAGGGTTCAAGCCAGAGGGGGTTGTGCAAATTTTGGAGGCGTATTTGAAAAGTGGGGTTGATTTAGGGCCGGAGACAGAGGCGGTGGAGAGGCTGGCGTCGGATATAAGAAGGAGGTTTATGATTTAGGGGAGCTAGCGTAGGGTAAGTGAGGAGGTAATGAATCTAGGTGGGGTAAGAGGTGATGCGGAAATCATAGTAGTAGCATACTAGACAACGACATGACAGATTGAGGGTAATGGTTCCTGTTTCGTTTTGTAGCTACTTTAGTGTATTTTTTTTCTTTATTTTGTGGTTTTCCTTTTTATTTTGCATCAGAGCTAGCAATTAGTTTCTTGCCAGTCACGTCGATGGGCGGAAGGTTGAACGAAAACACTTGTCGAGCGAGAATTGATATTTGCTGTTGGGTACAAGGATAATGATGGCCTTTGTTTTTTGGATGAGGCTGATTGTTATGAGCCCCACCACGTGTGAGGGGCACCATTGGTATGCAATGACCACAGCCATTGACCCCCAGAGCCCATTGCCATTGCCACCGCCTCCAGACAAAGGGCTGCTTGATTGTTATAGTCCAACAATATTACACATCTCGCGATCGGAGTTGGGCCGCCATTCACCATTCGGCGAAGGCTACATTCAGCTGAGCGTTGTGGACCGTGAATAGGGTCCCAGCAGAGCCAAAGCCCGCTTGCTCTAGTCTCGGAGCAGGATAAACGAAAGAAACGACTTTTCTTTTTCACCCGCAGCCCAAAAGCTAAAAGGAAAAAAAATCTTCCCGTTCACTTCTACCTACCTACCTACCAACTATCCATCTAACTACCAACCTACCTACCTACCGTCTTTCTTCCAGCCTGCGAACAGTACTTGCATACTTCTTATACCATAAAAGCTTTTTTGTGTTTGAGTTAACAGATCATCGATATGGCGGCGAACTCGGCAATTGGGAAGTTGGAGGAGCATTCGGAGATTCATTACTTCCAGAGGTGAGTGAGTGAGTGAGTGACGGGTGTGGCGGGCGGGAGGGGAGTGACAGGGTAGGGATTGGGAGCTGGAATGGGGATGGGGATGGGTGCTGACGTTGGGGCTGGGGCGGGGGGTTTAGTTATAATCACCATGGAATACATGAGGAGATGTTGGTATGTTAACTTTCTTTACCTTTAATGAGATTGGGTCATGTGAATGCACGGATGGGATAGCTAATATGCTGTGTGGTGTCTGCGGATTTGTAGAAGGACGAAGTGCGAACGAATTCATACAAGAATGCAATCTACCAAAACAAACACTTGTTTAAGGACAAGATCGTGTTGGATGTAGGATGCGGGACATCCATTCTCAGCATGTTCGTCCCCCTCCCCCTCCCCCCCCCTTCCCTCCTCCTCCTCCATCACAACTAACACATACCCACACCAAAGGTTCGCAGTCCAAGCCGGTGCGAAGCACGTGTATGCCATCGACATGTCGACGATAATTGAGAAAGCCCGCGAGATCGTCAAAGTCAACAACATGGAGGATAAAATCACTTTGATTCAGGGCAAGATGGAGGAAATCGAGCTCCCCGTTGACAAAGTCGACATAATCATCTCCGAGTGGATGGGATACTTTTTGCTCTATGAATCCATGTTGGATACGGTCCTCTATGCTCGAGACAAGTATCTTGCTCCTGGGGGGTTGATTTTCCCAGATAAGGCTACTATACATATGGCCGCTATTGAGGATGGGGATTATAAGGAAGAGAAGATTGGATGTATGTTTCCCCAACCCACCAATCCCACGGGTTTACTAACGAAGACATAAAATAGTCTGGGACAATGTCTACGGCTTCGACTTCTCCCCCCTCAAACACACCGCACTCTCCGAACCGCTCGTCGACACCGTTGACTTCAAAGCCATCGTTACCGATCCCACCCCAGTATTCCCTATAGATCTCTACACGGTGACCTCTGCGGATCTCGCTTTCTCCGTCCCATTCCGCCTTCGTTCCCGCAGAGATGACTTTGTCCATGCGCTTATCGCTTGGTTCGACATCGATTTCACTGCCTGCCACAAGCCGGTAAAGTTCAGCACTGGCCCACACGCAAAGTACACTCATTGGAAGCAGACGGTCTTCTACCTCAAGGAGGTGTTGACTATCAAGGATGGAGAGGAGATTGTGGGAACGTTGACTAGCAAGCCGACAAAGCAGAACAAAAGGGATTTGGATGTGACGATTGAGTATAGGCTTGAGGCTGATGAGATCGCGAGGCTGGCAGAGGGGAAGTGCGAGTATAAGATGTGAGTGCTCCCGGATTCTATATCTTCCTAGCTAGCAGCAAGGAAATCTGATTCCAACAAAATCATAGGTGTTGATTTCGTGATTCGAATTGAGCGGATGCTCTTTGTCTTCAGCGCCACGAGCCGATGAATGTGGACGTAGCGCGGTATAGTTATGCTTATACTGCAGCACATTGTTGTTGATATCATGAAGCAAATGCATTTTGATTAGGGGTTCTTCTCTTGTTACCACTTTGCTCTGCTTGGTTCAATGGGTTTGTTGGGTTGGGTGTTGCTTTGGGCCTTATATTTAGATTGGTTGGATGGAAAAATTTGTTGGAATACAAAAGGACTTTCCTGGCTTATACTTTAAATCGGAATTTGTGCAACAGTGTTTTAGGTAATTGTGGTTGTTGCTTGACTTTAGGGCCGCTTCAGACCGAATTTCCTGCTGGGACTATCCTACTATCGTTCCATTGCCGTGACAGAATTATATTACGTTACCCATATCCCATCTCATGTATAAAATTCATTGGTATATCCACCATCCGCGCAGCTCCACCAAAAAAAAGCCTACAGTCCCAAATACTCCCCCTTCACCGCCCACATCCACGCCATACTAATTGAACTCACCACTACCGGGCCAATCAAACCCTCATTCAGCACTGCTGTCTTGAACACAAGCCACTCCGAGAAGAAGTGCGCAAAAGCGAGGAAGTAGCTCCATTGGCAGAGGGCGTAGCATTCTGGGTTTGTGATGTGGTAGGCGGTGTAGAATCTTATGAGCGCGGCGAGGAATGTCCATGTGCCGAAGGTTCGAGAGGAGAGGGGGGTGACTTCTTCTGGGTTGGGGCGGAGGGGGTCAGTTGGGAGGGTAGTGGATGGGCCAGGGGGGTACACGAACTGTCACCGCCAAGGGCGTACACGCGTTTGGTGTAGCTGAGGGTCAGGTATGATTGGATGGAGTTTCCGACGGCAACTGCAGAGACCTAAGTTTTTTGGGGAGGGCGGCGGAAGGAGTAAGTACACAATTATTCAGCGTATCGTTGGAATTGGGATGCGAGGGATAGGAGAGGATAAGATAGGAATTAGGGTAAGCTAGGTTTTGTGATTGCTACCTTCGGGAGAAAAAGGAACGTACGAGGAGAAGCCATTTAGGGAGGAGTCCGGGGCCGGGGAGCAACGAGAGGAGGGAGTCCATTTGTTGGTGGTTTATGTTGTGGTAAGTTGAGTTTTTTTAGCTGCGATAACTACAATACAGGGGATTGTGAGTGTGAGTTGAGAGTGGGAGTGGGAATTGGTGGTGGAAGGAAGTAAGGAGATGGGATGATGAACGTTTTTTTGATAAGACTCCGTAACTACCAATAATAAATGATATTGGAGCTTATGTTGCCGCCAAGGTATCATTTGAGGTGCATAGGCAGGGGGGGTTGCCGGTGGGAGATAAATAAACAAATAAACAAACGGCTTCGTTATCTTGAACTGCTATAACTCATAGATACGTATGTATGTAGGTACATATATAAGTAGGGCAAGCTTGCCTGAAGAATAATTGAGTAGGTAGGTTCCTAGGTTTTACTTACCAGTATATATCTCGGACAACCAACCAGAAGATACAGCAGCCCGGCAAAATAAATAAATTTACCAACTGCCGGGCTTATCGATAACATTGCAGATTCGCACAAAAGGGGGGGGGGCTGCTTTAACCGGGAAGCAACACAATTTACCTATAAAAACCAATAATAGAAAGGAATCTGTCCTCACTTTGCGGCATACGGAGTAAACATTATCTCAAAAGTTCCACCATGGCCTCCCCACGCCCACTCGCAGCCCGTCCGTGGGATAAACTCTACTTCTACTTCTTCATCCACATGGTTCCCATCATGCTTTGTACCCGCGCCCTTTTCCCCCTCACCTTTCCGGCCCACATGTCTCCTCCACTTAGAAACCCCACTAACCCCCCTAGTTGTCGACTCCGCCGCCTACATTCCCCCCCACCTCCTCCCCGGCCCAATGGCACACATCAAATCCTTCTACGACGCCAACTTCAGCGACCCCCTCACGCTCACACAACCCACTTGGTTCTATCTCTTCGCCATGACCGAGTTCTTCCTCCAGCTTCCCCTCGGAATCTGGGCGCTGTTTGCCCTCCCCGAGACGACCCGCTGGTCCCGCTGTGGCTGGGAAGCTACGGCGCGCTCGCGGGGTTTACGACGTGGATTAGCATTGGGGAGTTGTTGCTGTGGGATGAATCGGCATTTGCATGGGAGAAGAAGGTGAAGTTGGGGGCGCTGTATGCGGTTTATGGAGTGATATGTAAGTTTAGGTTGTTATTTTTGTTTTTGTTTTTGTTTTGTTTTTTTTGTTTTGGGGGTGGCTAGAGCTGATTTGAGTGGGTAGTCACGGGAATGGCGATTCATATGGGGTGTAGGATTAAGAGGGCCTTGCTTGCTACCGCGGAGATGGAGGGGAGGAAGAAAGGCAAGTAGGTTACATACAAGTACTTATTATTGACTATCAAATTGTTGCGAGAAGCGGGAAAAGATACAATACGACTCAATTGCACGATACTTCTTCTCGGATGATTAACGTGATTCATTGCACAATTACACCCAACCCATTAAGGATGATAACACCCTAGTTGTACTGCCCTTGTTGCCAAATCATTTTGCTGAAGAACCCTGACTGAAAACGACAGAAGGCAGGCCTAGAGCATCTGAAGGCACTAGGGGCAAAGCATTGCATTCTAGAAAAGCGGAAGCTGGTGGGTACGAGTGTGGTAGTGAGTGTGCGATGGTGAGTGTGTGTTTATATATGAGTGTGTGATGGTGAGTGTCTGCTGGTGAAGCGGTGGTGTAGTATTTAGAAGTAGTCTCGACCCGTTAAGATGCAGAGGCAGTGGTATGTATAGCAAGGGGTATTTCTGCAAAGAAGTGGAGAGATGAGTGGATGGTGGTGTAGTGCTGAGCCGCGTAAAGGCAGTGATAGTGGTATAGTTGGTATAGCTCATGGATATAGAGTATTTGCCTAAGCGTTACCCTCAAAAACAATACGCGTAGCGCACATGTACACAACGTAAGTGGCCATCTCTTGTACAGTCCCTCCCAAATTCCTCTACTTAACCTTCCATACTGTCATGAGCACATGTTACAAGAAGAAAATACTTTCTAGAAAGCAGTAAAGTTAAGCACCATCAAGGCCTATAACTTAGTGGAGACGCAACCAACACGGTGTTATGTTTGGTTCAACGACGAGAAATGGTTTAAATACTCCCACCCGAGCCCCAATGACTTGTTTCACTTCGAATCATCACCCCTCGAGTTACCAAACCAGTACAATTCCTACAACATAAAACCAACTCGAAAAAAATGAACCAGACGCTTGCAGGATTGCATAGTCCGCCGCACTACGACAGCCATCATAATGACGACGATTTCCATGACCGCTGTCCCGATTGTAGACTTGTCGTAAAGCCAGACGATACCAATGCGGATGACGATCCACAACAGCTATACTGTGCATGCTTTCCAGAGTGGGAAGACATCGGCTCGGATGACAGCGGTGAAAGCTCAACGGTGACTGACGAAGGTGGACTTCTTTCCGGGGATGGCACTCCAGATTCCCCCGGAGTGGACATTGATCTGGACAACGCCTTGAAGGCATTGCAATATGAGTCTTTACACTACAGCGACGACAACCAGATGCTAAAGAAGGAGAACCAAGAGCTCAAAAACTGGAGGAACGAAATGCGTGCCCAGTACTATATCCTCGAAGCCAGGCTGCACCGCAGGAACAAAACCATTCAGGTGCAGTCCTATCGCAAAAACCAAATTATCCAAGAACGGGACAAGGCCGTGAAAGCATTCAACAATCTAAAGTCCGAACTTCGAAGACAAACACGGGAGAGGCTAAGCATGCTAGAATCATATTCCTGGGACCTCTCCGCAGCCGAACAATTAGCAATGATACAAGCTCATGACTTCGAGAGGCAGCTCAAAGAGTCGGAGAAATTGTTTGAAAAAAGAGTCACCCAAATACAAGAAGAAAATGCAAGGGAAGTAGACAGACTGAAGCTCTTGATTGAGATCCGGGATGATAGGATTAGGAAACAGGGTGAAGAGTTGCGTTGCTTAGTGGAAAATCTAAATGCTGAGGAAGTCCTTGACCGACAAATGGCTGAGATGAGGTCAGAGAAACGGCCACGAAGCCCCTCACCTGATGGCACGGATACGAAAGATGAACTCCCCCATAAGCAAGCTCGGCTAAGCCCTCGGCCATTTAGTCCCCTGTGCTCGAGTGTAGGGATCGATCAAGATCCCCAACGCCCGAAAGATGATGGGCGTTTGTTTATGATAGATATGTATTAAGATGGCAAATACTTTTTACTGCGGTGTTTCAAAAGTTCAATATTCTCCGCTCATGGTGCGCCAGTTGTCTTATAGAGCTGGATTCATGCGATTTCAGTCTTTGATCAAATATTTCATGTTGGGCGAGATTCAAGAGAAGTTCCTATGGATAATAGCACATGCATAGTGTCTATAAAACAAATATCATGATTAAGCAGTCGTCCTAAGTAAAGTTAATTTTTTCCCTGAATCATACCACACAAATCCTACTTATACTTGTATGACGTTAGTGGACGCAAATACTGGTTATATACAGGCCTAGATTTGAAAAAAAAAAAAACCAACATATACTGGACAACCCCAACCAGCCTACAAGGCCTAGAATCTAGAGCTCGATAGACCCGCAAGTTCAATATCAAACATGGTCTCGGCTCCGATCCCCTCAAATATGACAGACTGACCCATTGGTTAAAGCAGCAACAACCGTTTTTGGTAGCGACTTCCTAATTTGGTATCCTCTTCAGACGACATCGACACCACGCTACCCCCAACACAATCCATGACTTCCACTGCTGCCAGTGCTTTCGTTACCCACGCTCGAAGGCATCGCCATCATCACGACCAACACTACCCAGTAGAAGCATGGCGCCACAGAAAAGACACCATCTCAGGGGCCTTTTGAGGCCAAAGTCCATATTGGCATTCCTATACTCACCCGCCCCTACCCTGACCGGCTTCTGTAGTTGATGACCTCCTTAATCCCCCCTCCCCCGGCGCCGGGACTTGCCTATCTATGGTTCGGGGGGTTGGAGATTTGGCAAAAGCGCAGAGCGAACTGAAGAAGGTGGTGGTGGAGGAGAAAAAGGACAGGTGTTTGGGTTGTAGGAGAACCCGTGATTTTAATGTGGCCCAGCCAATCGATAGAAACTCGTTTGCTCTAGACCTCTGTCCATCCTCAGTGGCAAGTTTACTTAACGCTACCGACAAGGTGGGATGTGATAGCGGGAGTACTATCGGTATCGGTTTACTCAAATCCCATTGTAATTTTCGTCGTTGTTTGTTTCAACGGAACTAGGAGCATAACAGAACTGCATGCTGATCTCTGTTGTTACCCTGAACATAACTCTTATTTACAGATAAGTCTATACAAGTTGCTCGGCGAAAAAAGGTTGAATATACATATACACATCAACTTGAATCAACGATCCACCTGACACTTGTACTGTACATATTAGCATCGGCTTCCATGATCGGCGCATACTACCTAACTGATCATGATATTTACCATCTATTCTAGCTTCGAGCCCTCACAAAGATTAAAAATGTGACAAGGCGTTCTTGAAGACATTCTAATAATCTTGAGCGAGTTGTTTAACGAGAGAAATGCGTGGGGGGGAAGCCTTCACGCACCTACCACCCTTCGTAAATTGCAGCACACGCTATTTCAGGTGAGACATACAGCAGTGCGATCGATACATAAAAAGGGGTGCGTGATGACTTTCTCCCACACATATTGTATACATATATGTATAACCAAGTGCCAGTGCCCTGGCCCGGTATATCGAGCCCTTCGCCAATTCATGCTCCGAGACCGGGATCGGTAGATCTCATAGTTATATATGCCGAGACTAGTACACTACCTACTGTACCTACTAACTTCCAATACGAATAAAAAGCTATTGACGTCGTACTAAAACATGTTGATATATATTTTATGACATGATACCACTGTACCTACCTTTATTATTATATGATAGGAAGACCTGGCAAGTGTGACTTGCATGTTATTATATGCGCGTGGGCTCCTGGGGTGGAGGCGAGATAATCGGCGAATTCCTAGTTTTTGGAAAAAAAAAAAAAGAGTGAAACCTCCCATTGTATGTGCAAGTGGTAACGTTATAAGCAGGCCTCTTGCTTCGGCGTATTGGATAGTTTATATGGCGCTTGAATTTTTTTTTTTCAGATTTGTAAGGAAGGTACTGTATACCAAGCCCGGAATTGCGCTTCGTTGTACATATAGACTACCGGTAATCGGTCTCAAGGTGTTGCAAATGCATTGATAGGGGGATGTAGTTATGCGGCAAGGATGGTTGGTTCCGGGTGCTTACCAACAGTTGAGGACAGATATCTGTATGATACGTACTGTAATAACGTCAGGTAGATAAAAACAGCAATATATCGCGAGTCTTTGAGTCTAGCGCATGCAAACAAAAGGGTCTTTTGTTGTGAAAATATTAGAATTTGCCTAGGTTTATGTTTGAACCACCCCTATTATTGGTGAGGTTTATTCTCAGACACACAAATCACGTGGGAACTCGTGTTACCTGCTGGGCATAGTTCGAAATTTCGGTAGGGGAGCAAAACGTAGGGAGCAACCGGATCTGCATGCTAATTCTAATAACTTCTGACTAGTCTGACATAACGATTTATCACGGTACGATAGTCTGGTTGCACTACCTATCGCAGAAAGAAACATAATGAAAATACCTAGTCTGGTTTATACGAAGCATAACAAAATACCGACTAAACAATAATATCATATCCTAGCTAGTACAGTAGCACTAGTTACCCCTCGCCAGACTAAACAATAATACCATGGGGCTTAGAGTGCCGTTCGGGAATATAACCCCGCGGAAAAAAAAAACAATAGACCTCGCACACAAAAACCAATATCCATTGTCATTGCATTTGTTACATTCCACCCCCACCCCCCCCCCCCCCACAAACAAATTGGTCTAGCTGGGAAAACTAGATGCCAAAAATTTTTTTTTAATTTTTTTTTAAAAAAAAAACACAGGTTTTTAGATTGCGCTCTCTAATGCGGCGCAATTGAGCTCGAGACAAGTTGGTTTTTTGGGCAACACACATGTGACAAGTGGAAACATTTAACCTAGGTATATAACTCACCCCCCCCTATCAGCAAACATTTAGATACATACATATGTTGGCTGTCTCAGAAATTACCCTGAGTTCCCCCCCCCCTACATACATACAGTACCTCCTCCCAAAATTCAATAAATGATCGCCGCTATGTTGTGCGCACAAAGCCTCGCTGTGCAGCTATGGCGATTGAAATTAAAAATTATAAAAAAAAAAAAGAGGCGACGCACAGGGTCTCGAATCTAATAAATAATCTTTTTTTTTTT
Organism: Terfezia claveryi; assembly: GCA_015179025.1. Lineage (NCBI taxonomy): Eukaryota > Fungi > Ascomycota > Pezizomycetes > Pezizales > Pezizaceae > Terfezia > Terfezia claveryi. Next base: position 150,121 of record WHUX01000100.1, on the reverse strand, counting down.
TTTTTTTTTTTTTTTTTCTTTGGCGCTGAGATTAACCGAAATCCAACTTTATTGACATATCACAAAAAAAAAAAAAAATCGAGCAAATTATATAAATATTATTTTTTTTTTTTGGAATGTGATTTTAAATTGCAATTGTGGGGTGACTCTTGGGGGGAGGAATATAAATTTTGTTGTTGATGTTGGATTTTCTGAGACAAGTAACTACTTATGAATGTTGTGTTCGATCAAGCTTTTTGTGGGGACGTATATGAGAACAATCGTCAGGCTTGAACAGCACTCCTTGCATACTTGTATTCCTCAACTCAACATCTATAAGCAGCTACGATCATCATCATCACCACCACCCACACACACACACACCCAACCTGATCTACAGATAGAGCCACAACAAACGTAAACCGGAATCCAGCTCCCAACCAGCCTAGGCCTATCATCATCAAGAACCCCTCTCGGACCAATAACAGCGTCCCCTCTGGTTTCTCCTTGCTTTATGAGCTAAGCAAATGGCATCCAATCCAGTTCGTTAAGTTCTCCGTTCGTTTCAAAGTTATTACTCAGTGCATGCATACACTTTGTTGAAAAAAAACCCAATCTACTACTTTGCCACAGGTATAGCCTTAACTACACTTCGAATTCACTACATTAGAATTGGGAATAAGAAAAAAAAAAAAAAGGGATACTTGATATGCATTGAACAATTCATCACTTTCCGCCATCGACACCCAATTTGGAAATTCCCAACCAAATCACACTGTACGTTATATCCATGTTTGCATCTGTATAATGATATGATTACCCCTCCGCTTTGGTTGGGTTGATCACCCCTATCCTACTGGTGACCCACCGGTGACACATGCAGTGACGTCTGGGTAGTTGCGAACATCAACCCCAACGCACCCCGCGTTCCAAATTCCTGCCACGGCTTATTCCCACTGGTGGGACCTTTTTCCTGGCATGTACACTACTCTACATGGATGTACCCCGGATTCCGGCCCCCACACAACTACGCGATCAACGATGACCAGTCCAATATGCTGCTCATTCGCTTTGCTTTTTCAACCCCAGCTCTGAGAGGAAAAAAAAAAAAAACGCGGGGTAAGTAAGGGTAGGTAGGTAAAGTAACAACCAAAAGAGATATCCCGAAGCTTCCCAGCACCAAGGTATTTAGTAGAACAAGTATTTCGATCACAACCAATCGCCGAATGCAGTCCATGATAAAATATAACGAGTTCTAGGCTTTGTGCCTAATATTTATTCTATCGTACGTCATTCTCACAGCTCCACTGCACATTATATCCGTAGGGAAGCTTCGCTGAGCTCCGTTCAGGGTGGCCCCGGCCCGGCAAAAAATCTACAGCATATAGAGTATGTAATGTAAGAAATTCTGCTTCGCTCCATACTTTACTTCACAGGGTATACGGCATGCAATTCAACAAAAAAAACAAAAACAGGATAGGAAGGTATAGTCACAACAACCATTCGAAGACTCATACACTCTCATGTATGAACACGCACACGCGGTAGAAAAAAAATAGCATTGCATTGCAGTTCGCAACTCGAAAAAACAAAAACAGACAACAACCTCCAACCAAAATGGAATAAACCAATGAGGAAAACAAAATCTGGTATTTGTCAGTAGATTGTTCCAAAATTTCAAAGTGAGTCGATCCGATCCAGCCAACCTCCCTCAAACCCTTTATTCCAACCGCATACATGTACATGTACAAGAGAAAAACGAGATGTAACAATATATGGTAAAAAAAATTACCCAGTCATAAACTAAGGAAGGCCAACGAAACCAACCCGAACCCCGACACTCCTATTGATATCACACCTAGAAAAGTATATATAAGAAGCATAAGAATATAGCAGATGACCTCCAGATGAAGCGAAAAAAGAAATAATATATCAGACATAGATACGAAGTGCAAGAGTTGTGCTAGCATGACGAGTATCTCATATTTGGTGCAATTTTTATGCTATAGTATGTGAGAAAGGGAATATCAATAAACAAACGGCGTGTAGATATAAGAAATAGGAAATAGTTCCCGTCCGACAGTGTGTTGAAGCATAAAAGGAAACGCTTAATTACTTCCAATGAGAATGTTGTATGCAGTGTGTAGTAGCTTCGCGGCCTCTCCCATCAACTCCCATCGAGTGATAATAAACATATCCCTCAATGTAGCCAAGAGCCCCAGGCACGCGTTCCGTCCCCTTATGGTTGCCAACTCTTCGGGTGCTCGCACTCCACCGACTCGTCTCAAGAATGCCCTCATGTCGGCATGACATTCCTGTGGTGTGTTTGGGATTTGAATTGGCGGAGTTAGCGACCCTTCCAATGCATATCCATAAGACCACACGATCAGCGAGGCAAAATAAAGTACCCAAGGCCGGTTGAGCAGGTGATCGTCTCGAGCCGAATACACTGGCCCACCTGCCATGGTAGTGGCTGCATTGCTCAACCTCCTAGTTGGGCCCATTGCGGCGCCCTCATCCTCGTCGATTGGTACACCAGGCCGTTCCTCCGGTAACAGCACCTGACTTAGGAATCGTAGTGCATAGAACGTGGCATCTCTTGCTCGCGCAGTTGGTGCCCACTCTTTCATTCGTCGCTGCGCACCAGTATAGTCGGTTGGTCCAATTGCCTTTCCCAGCAATCTATTGGCACCTGCATAGATCTGCAAGTCCACAATATCTACATGCATTGCCATATGTGCCAGGTGGTGCAATACAATCCGGCTTTCAAACGTGCTCTCATGCTCCACATCCTCGGTACTTGGCAAAAAGTAATCGACTTCAAATGGACCTGTCCCAGTAGATGTGCTATTATGCTTTGCCCGCTGCAGAGTTTCGTCGAAATCTTTCTTCCAATAGTCGAAAGCCCGAGTGAGTGACTTTCGCCAAGCGCTTTTGTTACCAAACTGTGCGACAGATCCTACTGCCGTAACCTGGAGATCCCGCTGATTCATATGGTAGCTGACACTTAGGAGCCCAGCCATGAGAACGGTCCTTCCGAAAGTATTTGTCTGCACTTTCTGTCCATTCAAGGTTCGCTTCAAACCCTCAAGAAATGAGATTGGACGCACACCCACAGTTGTTAGCGTCTGTTCCAGTCGTAATGCCTCGTTAGCACTAGTTGCCGCCCAGAGCCCCTCGTCACATGGAAGAGCAAGTTGTATCTCATGAGCTACCATAGTAGCAGAGTGACCAAACATAGTTGCATGGGTGGAGTCAAGCACAAAAGCAGCAAAGGCTGCACGTTTTGTTGCTTCACTCTGAATCCATTTACTCCACCATTCGTCAGTTGTTGAATTCAAACAGACGCCATGTATACTGCCATCACGGTGGCTAGCTGGAGAATCAGCTGGCCTTCCTGTGAGTGAGGATCCTCTTCTCATCAATGTAATAGTTGTTGCATGGTGTATGTGAGCCCGTTCATGGAGCTGCCTTGTCGAATACATCTTCTCGTATGTCTCGAGGAGTACCAGAGCTTGAAAGACCCATAGTTTAGCTGGGGGCTTGAACTCATCGTCTGAGAAAATACACCAACGTATGTTCCAAGCCAAGTCTTTTGCCAGTTCCCCTGCTGCGGCTGCGGTTATTGGCTCCGAGCGATGATCAACACTGCTAGCACCAATGGTCATGATGGCAAGCAGTAGGTAGTTTGACGCATTATCTGCCACAAACGTAGCTTTGTGAAGGATGGGTAGCTGGGGGTGGAAATACATCCAGTAATTGGCAATATACTGTTGCATCATGCTCAAGCCAAAGAGCCCTTCATCTTCTGGAGGAGGGTTAACCATGTAAGAAGAGATTGGACGGATGGAAAAATTGTTTCCATGAATAAGATCCATCAATTCCGCTCGCTTAACCTCAGACAGTAAGGAGTCTTGAGGGGGACTTGGAGGTGCAATAATACTTGTGACAGACATTGGATGATTCAGCCCAGATTGATAGAGGCCTCCTGCTGCTGCTGCGATTTCAGTCCCATAGTAGGCCTGCGTAGATTGTTCAATAAATGCACTGGCTGGGATAGAGCCTCGTCCTGCTGCATTCGAACCTTCATCGGAGAAAAACCACGTCGCCCAATCGTCAGTTACAGTGTGGGGAGATCTATTAAAAACATCGCCTCCAAAGACTGGTACCGTATAGACAGGATGATATTCCTGATCCATTGTGGTGAGGCCTCCAACTGAACTTGAGTCTAATGGTGACGTACTTGCGGTAGCTGAGGTGACAATCCCTGTTCCAGTGGAAGCTACAGAGGTCTGGGTGACAGAATACTCCGAAGGTGGAAGAGTAAAGGGCGCGGTAAATGGACGTGTCATAGCTGGCGCAGTAGACGTTCCCGAGGATAGCGCTGCGGAGGATGAGGAGCCCAGAAGGTGCGGTGAGCACGTATGTGCAGAGGACGGCGCAGAACCTGAATACGGCGAATTAATTGACAGCACATCCAGATTTGGCGGCATGGACGTTTGTATTGTGGGGCGTGAGAATTCGGTCTTTGTGGATGGAGAACCCCGGCTCATTCCCCCATATTCCTCCATTGCCCCCATCTTAGTACGAATGATGTCAACGCTAAACCGCCTCCCACTAGGACTTGCAGTACTCTCCAAACTCCTGCGTGACACTCCGTGATCACCTACTATCCTCCGCATTTTTGCCCTGTCCCCCGTCCTGACATGGCTAGATACTACATTCGAAACAGCAACGCTAATTCCAGACGTTGATACATCAGAAGATCCTAATGCATCCCTGGCTGAATTGCTCACTTGTACGTTGGGTAGGTGAGTTTGGCTTCCCTCTTCCTCCTTCAAATTAGATTCAGGAGATGAGGAATCTTGTGGCTTATCCCTACCAGTTGGCCGAGGAGTCGTCACAGGACTGAGGAAGTGGTCCTTTCGCTGTAATTGAGATCCTCGATTGGTATGCCGTTCTCTATGTCTTGCGCAGAGATCCTGTCTCACAAACGATCTCTTGCATTCCGGGTAGTCACAGAAATAAATTTGCTTGGGTTGGTCTTAAACGATGTCAGCTATTTCATATTTCAATGATTGAGATAGCATAAGAATCCTGGGGAAGGATGATCCTACGATTGAGCTGATGTCTATAGAGATGCTCCGCCCTTGAGTATGTCCTTCCACAGCCTGGATGTGGGCATTCAAACTTCTTGTCGAGCCCTTTCCGGCTCCTCCGTCTCTTTCGTGAAGGTGCTTCGGCGCTAGATGACAGCTGGCCAGAGCCATTGCCGTGGTTAATTTCCATGCTGGGCTCAGGCTCCCTGTCTCTCTCCCTACCCCTTGGTTTCTCTTGTGATAGAGATTGTTGCTGATATTGAAGCTGCTGAGACTGGTATTCGTAAGAAGGTCCTGAGCTCGAAGAAGGTCCTGATCTTGGGCTTTCCTCAGCTGATATTGGCCCTGAACCGGATTTGGGAAGTTGGGCAGGGGGGGAATACGGGGCTGGTTGTGGGGATGCAAGCCCGTTGGTGTGGATGGCGAATGAATCCTCTGGTTCTGTGGCATGTCTTGCATTATGGAACTGGGAATATTAACAGACCCGTCATGTGGACGGCGTGTATCGAGATCAATGTCCATTGGCATACTCGAACATGAACTAGTCTGTATGTATATGTATATGTATATCTATGCAGAACGTCTATCCCAGCCGAGTCTTCCTCGTGGCCTCGGTCTTTGGATGGCTGGTAAGTCGTGAGGAGAGAAGTATCCGGGGTCTCGTGACTTTGAAGCGTTTCAAGACTGAACTTTGCTTTCTCAGGAAGCAATTGGGTGGTAAGAATCGTTAGCTAGGTGCTGATGAGTCGGGTTCGGGAGGGTGAAGGAATCAAGCCACAAAGTCACACTTCTGCTGGATAACGATTGGGACAGTCCTGGTGTGCAGACTAGTGTGCGCTCTTGAATTCTTTGTTCCGGAGAGAGGTATTGTTCTGCTCTTTCTTTTTCAAACTGACATAGGGCAAGTTGAGAGTGTATGCATAAGTGAATTAGTACCTATACGTACTGGTCAAAGTCGCCTGATGATGGCTTCGTTGAAACTCTGGGAGTGTGACGAGAACAACCACTGGACCGTGGAGAGGTGGAGGCAGTGATAACCGTGGATGGAAGTATGGAGGGGGGGAGGTGTGCGAATGGTGAACAGGGGGAGCTGGGAGGCGCTGGATGGATTGGTGCTGGATCTCGAACCAGGACGTAGTGTACCCCTCGAGCAGGCTGCAACCTTTTCCTGTGCAAGATTAGGTGTGAGTGATGGGGAACAGCGGGAGCGGAATGCTTAACAGGACTTGCGAGGTATGGCCGCGGAGTTCTCAATCCCTATACCCCGATTCCTCTCGAACAACGGTATTGCCTAGTATTACACAGGAAAAGCACGTCGAATGCGAGAGTGAGTACGGTCAGTCTGCTCGTGCTGCAGGCTAGGTGGATGTGCTGGATAGCTCTGCAGGGGTGTGATATTGACGATGAATGGCGTCTGGGGTGTCACCACCGACTTTGACTGGAAGCTGATCAGAACCTCCGCCGATGTGATATCCAGCGACCTGAGCGTTAATGTCAATGAAACAAGACATCAAAACGGCAATACCTCCAACGAAAGAGTAAAATATAAAATTTGGGCTGGACACGCAAACAATTGCCAGTATGGTATTCAGGCAGAGTTCAATTTCTCATGGGGCCGGAAATATTACCTCTGCAACGTTCTTCTTGGTTGTGATTGCAGCCTTAGGGTAGTGGTCCTGCTTCTACATAGGCTCCGCGACAGGCCCCATGAATCAGTCTGGTGACCATGAATCCTGTCAATACCAACCGCCCTCTGGATTTCGGGATTAATATTCGTTAAAGCCCAGTTCGCATACATAGGCATTTGCTGCATTGCCACATACATACAATGTGTAAGGACGCGTACGGCCTTCCCGCGGCACTTTTCACTCCATGATCTCCATCATGAGTGTGAGCAGACCTGTTGGGTAAAGGCAGATAGAATCTGTGCCTGTGCAAACTCCTGTGCATTTGGTCTCTGGTGGTGAGAAATGAGCTGCCGCCCTGCCTTCCTGGGCCTACACGCAGGAATGCGTGTAGGCATCCTTCCCATGTGACTAGGGGCATGAGCATTTAGCATGCAATCTGAAGCTCATTACCGGGGTTTACCTCGATTCCCGCTGAAGATGAACCCCAACTATGGCTTCACCTACAGTACCCCGCCATTGATCAATTATATATTCACGTACACGGAGTCAGAATCTCCCTCCGTTTATGTTTGACGACATGCCTGCGTTACCAACGACCTGCAAATGAAGAAAAACATATGGATAGCATTAAAGCGCAATATAGACCCTGGCATCGTCTTACCTAGTCCCATCGCTCGGATGTGAATGATACGCCACCCTTCAACTTTCAGCCTGCCGCATAGCACTGCACACCTCATTCACTATCCGTCTCCCATGCGTTCTGCTCGGCCGCTATTTGCACATACATACCAACTACTGCCCTTGGCTCCCAAATAAAGTACACAGGGCACAGTAGAAGACCCCGAAAAAATGTTGGAGAGGCATAACGAGCAGAGGAGCTTTCTAGTGGACCTGAGTCTCAAATGGAGGAAGGTGCAGCTCCTAACTTATGAGCCAGAATTGGCTTCCCGAAATCACATATGAGGCTAGAGGTGTATTTACTTACATCTGGGGTCGATTACTTATTGGGGATGGACGGTAATGTATTCGGTGTTTTCCATGGTGATGGGGTGAAAAGAAAAATTTTACTGGGATGTTAATGAGCGATGCAAAGGAGCTGATTGGCTGGTTGGACCGTAATCAACTTGTTGCCCTAGTGCAAGTCCATGTAGGTATGTGTTTCGTTGACACTGAATGCAGGTCGGTATTGAATCCACTCGAGCAATGCTCAAAGCGGGAATATTATCTCACTGTATTGAATGAGTGACAGACACCATAAGAGAGCAACCCTGACGGACCCCTTGGCATCATAGTTAATACTGTACCAGTGTCGAGTTGATCTCATGCCCTTTGGATAACTTTCTGTTTTTTTCGGCGTTTTAAACCATTTCTTGGGCATATCAGGACACCAGCTTCTCGGGTGGGTTATGCTCCTGCCCACGAGACGAACTCGACATGGGGGCATGGTTGAATGCGTAGATGCATGATGATGCTGATGACCAACCTGCAATATCCCCAAGGAAATTTATAACAGGGGTATCCGAACCCTGGAACACCCATATGATCCAAGAGTATTTGCTGAAGGACACTCTTGACTTTTCTTTGTACTGTAGGTACATAGTTGGGATTTTGGTTCTCCCCGTATTCGAAGCGTTAATGGTTGGCCAGTCGCGGGGATACCTGCAGCACTCGACGCCGCGAGGCAAAATGCGGGGAAGGCAAACCGGGTGGAGCTAAACTGTTTTAGTTGTACCAACTGCGAGCCAACGCCTTGGTCCAAATTTTATGAGGGGAAAACCAGAGTGGTTCAAAATTTTCTCCAAAATCTAGCCTAGTGCACGGGGCTCAAAACCATGTTAGCACATGAAGACTTGCACTTCAATACCTATAACAATTTCTTCAGTGAAAGCCACCCGGCAGCCTGGGCACAACCGATGCGCAGGGTACATTCTCCTGGCACAGGAGGTGAATCATCCACAATGATTGCACAAAAGCCCACTCGGCTTTACTCCACACTCGCCGTTCTTAGTGCTGCCTAGAAATTCAGACGAAACAGTCTTATGATAGTTCTAGCTTTTAGGTATCCAACTAGCCGCGATTAGTCCGAATACCCAGAGAAACAATTATCCAAGGTATCTGATCCTGGACGATCCCACAACCAAGGAAATGGAAAGGGGTCGAGCTCAAGACGATGATGCTCGGTACTTGAGTAGCCTCCCACTACTTTATACCCAAATCCAGGACGATATTCCATTGAAAATACAGCACCCTTGCGACATGCGAATTGGCACCAGACTCTATGACCCACTGCGCCTGCTGTCAAAGGAATGGTATTTCCAATCCTGACTAAGTATTGCTTAGCACCTTAAATGTGGAAGTGGAAGCGAAGATCAATGCATAACTGTACACCAAGTCAACCCCCTCAGCAATGGTATACATATCCGGCTTCGAAAAGCTTCGTTGCCCCCTGTTCGGCGATTTCTGGTTCAAACTGAAAATTGAATCGAATACAATGTGGGGGGCAGCACACAGTATTGTCTACTTGCTACAGCAGGCTGTATCTGGGGAGTCTGTACGTTGGCTGTGGGAGCTGGATGATACTACCGATGAAGGAAATTGTAAATTAAAAGACGGAGCGGAAATTCTAATTCAAAAGGGATAATAACGCTGTGAAAGAGAGAATGTATTAGGGTTGGTGCAGCAAAGTAAACTCGTCGAGTGGGAGAGAAGAGGAAAAGCCGAAGGAAACACGTTACAAATGTGAGCGTACAATATACTAAGGGTACTCAAAATTAAATTCACGCACTTTTACGATATATAGCGTGGACGCCACAATATGCAAGTCTAACTCTTTTCGGCCAAAACGCAGATTTTTCAACTGAGTACCCAAGATACCTTACGCACAAACGCACAGATACGCATACACACACACACACATTTGCGCACAAGCATGCCTCGAGTCGGGTACAAATCACAGGTACTGGAAGAGGTCTGGAGGCTCATCGAGAATTTCGAAGCGATACTTCAAATTGATCTTTATGATGATTGGGTATGGGATTGGATTGTTGACTTACGCGATATCATTACGCTGGTGGCTATCCCTCGGTATCTGGCCCCCGGTGGACATGCTGGACGTCATGATGCTCCAGTTTTGGAGTCTTTAATTCATGATTATCCAGAACGATCCTTCTTAGGGCTTTTCCGGATGCATCGAAGCTCATTTTGGCAGCTGGTGGACGTAATTACGCCAAATTGGCCAAGCAGAAGACAGGGCGGAGGGAGAGGAAGAAGGGCTAGGATATTGGAGCTCAATTGGAGCTCGGCCTCTGAGGCACCTGGAGGGGGGGTTTGACTCCATGGAAGTGGGGTAGCAGATGTCGATGCCTCGTATTCGCTGAGATTTTTGGTGCCAAAACTCTTGAGTTCTTGTGTTGGCCCCGTTGTGTCTTCTAGAACCACAGGAGTGCTATTAGGGCGTGTCCCCCATATCTCATCCAAACGATAAAAAAATGCACACTTCTTCTCCAAAAAGCTTTGTTGACTATCGCTATGATCTTCTGGCTTTAGACCCCAGCCAGATTGATCACGAGCTTTCTTTGCCTGGGACCATGCAGCTTTCATATTTGAGACCTTATCTCGAATACGATTGAATGTGATGTTCTCATCATCTGCGAAAACCTCCTCTTTGACATCTTTATGCCATTTCCTTTGCAGACCTCGTAATGCTTCTTGGTTTTCCTCCATCCAACCGATAAGCTTCTCTACCTCCTCTTTTGACCATGCCTTATAGGTCTTCTCCTCTGGGTTCGGGTTGCTCATTGTTGGGGTTGGTAATGGAATTTCAGGTGGGGTTGTGGGTGTTTCGCAGGTGGGGTTGTGGGTGTTTCGCAGGTGGGGTTGCGGGTATTTCGTAGGTGGGGTTGTGTGGGTTGGCTGTGGATTTATGGCTTTGTCAGCGAAAACGCAGATACAAAACTTACGTGCCAGAATTTAGCCATCGATTTCAGTGCGTGATTGAATACATCACGTAGACTTACGTCGTAAGCTTGGCATTGAAGCTCATTGGCTAGAAATTTAGTCCCATGCAGCCAAGGCGCCAGATTTTTTAGTTTTATGCATGCGTTTGTGCGTGAATTTAATTTTGAGTACCCTTACTATCGGTGTTTGGGCAAACCTAGCACCCAGTGATCATGTTTTGTCCTAGCGGTTACACTCTCCAACAACAAAAAAGGAAGAGGAGTAAATGATTGAGAAGATTTTATGGTCAGCGGCTTCTGAACATCCACATGCTTCCCAGGTTGTCATTAACTTCTGGCTGGAATCTTCAGGCAGGGATTGCTGAAGGTCCCCTCGTCGTCTGGCATAGATAGAGGTGACTAGGTCGATCCCCTTAAACCCTCTCCGGCCCTTGCCCACAATGAACACCGACTCTGTCGACCATCACCGGAAAGGTATTCAGATAGCTGATCGTGGATAAGGCAGAAAAAACCGTCATTGTATCCTGCGATGGAGTTGATTGTAGCTCTTAGCTGACAGTTGAGTGAAGCTGCTAGAAGGTAGCGAGAGTAGGCAAGTGCGGTACTACAGTGAAGTGTATTATTTGGCTGGCCAAAAAAAGTGTTGCCTCAATGATGCCCAGTCATTCTTGTGCTACCGTCAATACGGTATGTTGTCTTGAGACAAATTTTTACATAACCAGATAATCCAAGGCATGGTTTCGTGGTCTAAGTACCTACCTGCGTGAATAAATCCAACCGCCGGTCGTGACATGCTCGAGGCTAAGTCTGTTCAAAACCGACAGATACCTGGGCTGATTATGAGACTACCACATGAGGACAGTTACAAAAGGCCCACTAGTCTCGGACCTCCAGAGTCCCACTATCGTAATATGGGGGCACGTGGACTTGTGCCATCCCAATTATTTTGGCCTAAACTATATTGGACCAGACATTACCTCATGACTCCCAATCTGATGGAGATATTAGTCAGGCAACATTTATATAACTATCATGGGCTCTGAGATATCTCATGGTTTTGCGAAACATACAGGGAAGTAGTTATGTAGCCACGGGCCCCTTCCTGTTCCATACAAGAAGGGCGTTTAAGAAAATCCGGAAGTTTAGCAAAGCCAATACAATTGTCTATCCAGCTCTTCCGCTAGCCAATGAGTGAGATTTCTGAAAGGGCGTGTCTGTTCAGACATGTTAACATTCACATAAGAGACTCCTCGGGTTCTCGGTAGTTATCTCCATCATGCTCATCCGCTCCATAATTTTGCAGAGGTTTTCGCCTTTGGCCCAAGGTATTGACTCTAGGGAAGGGGTACAGGATACAAGTGAAATATACATAGTCCTCTCATGATCTATTAGCAGTGAAAGTATCTGTGATTGTTCTGAAGGATATATGGTTTGGAGGGTGTTGTACCAACCAAATTAACATTCAAAGTCACACCATTTGTCGATAGAGAGAAGGGACTAGTGGAATTAGAGTACTCTGGCGGGCACGAGCTAGGCTTGATATCAATCTGGTTTAAAGTTTTGAGACCATACATTGGGAAAAGTTTGTCTGGTTGGGAAAAGTAGCGTTTCCACAAAGTCTTTCATGTTTCATTGTTGACATAGCGATATATGATTGGGTGGCATTGAACGTGGTACTATTCAGGACAGTAAATTGTAGCTGGATCTCTAGCTGGATCTCATAATTTAGGGTAAGTTGTGCTACCCGAGAGGCGTCAGCATTCCTTGCATATCTTTAAGTATATGTATTACTAGATATGGACGAAACTAGGCAAGAGAATACTACTTATAGTAGGTCTGGTTGACAGTAAGTAGCTTTTCTCGTGAACTAATAGAACTGTTATTTAAATTCATCTTCCTGAATCCACTAGCCTTGGTGGCATGAATCCTTGATGTTGCTCCTTATGGACCTTCGCTCATCTCGCATTATACTCTTTACTTCAAAACTAGCCAAGATAGTTGTCTTGCGGGCTAGGCTCACAGTCTAGATGTCTAGATTGAGTTAGTACATCCCAATTCGGTACTCCTGAGTCTGTCGTGCTAACGAGACTAGTCCTGTCCCTCTATACATACCCTCAAATCTCTCTACGAGGGGCGTTGTGCCAACCAGATTACCTCAAATAAAAAGTCCCTAAACTCCTAGTACCCAGGGCTCAGCCCGCTACGGTGTGGATTCCCACGATAGACTACAACAGCCGCATCGCTTCTACTACCACACAACTCTTAACCCCCCTTTCACCCAAGGTTAATACTATCACACCATTAGCCTGGTTGCACAACCTGGTACAAAAACGGTACTCCGTACTACTGCATACTCTATAGGACCCCCTGATAGCCATATATATATATATCATCCATAGGGCCATTCCAAATCCAGCATATCTCAAAAACGTGCCTGTTATGATCATACTCTATACATTTCAGTGTGTGTGAATACCAGTACAACTCCAACCTGGTTTTTGTTATATATACATATTATCTGCTTACATACAGTCCTTGGTCAAAAGTCAAAATGTTGTAAATTTGGGGCCCGGCGACCGGCGCCGGTGCGACGCGAGATGACAGTAGTAGAACGAGGTATTATTATCCTCGTTCTTTTTCACCTTCAATATACAATAGCAGCAATTTCGAAGATCTCTGGACGTCCTTGGTCAGCCATCAAGAATACCCTGAATCGGCGAGGATATATAGAATTGCTCCTAGGTCTGGCAGACCTAAGGAGTTCAGCAGATAGGAGGACCGAAGGGCTATATTTCGATGTGTAAGGAAGAATCAGACATGGACTAGGGAGCAATTCGGCAGGATTGTTGCCCGCATACATATGTAGTCTGGTTGCACCTAGACTACCTAGACCGTTATCTCTGAGAGAATGGCCAGCGAAAGTGGCTAGCTAAGAAACGCCCAAAGTTAACTGCTGCGGCAAGACTTGGGCACTAGGGAGAAAGGATTAGACTGTGGAGAATTTTCAGAGTACGATTTGGAGTAGAGAAGTCACGGCAAATTCAGGTACCGCATCCACTGGTGAGCAAGAGACCTGGTCAGTTTAGAGACATAGGTCGAGCTTATGCAGTAAGTGACACTACAACGGTCCATTTTTTGGGAAAAAGTGTACAAGGTCGAGTGCAAAAATAGGGTGGATGATTTTGATGGTCTCTTGTAGCTCAGATTGTACGGTATACTTTTTCAAAAAAATGGTCTCTTTTAGATCAGAGTATCATCCACCCTATTTTTGCACTGCATAAGCTCGACCTATGTCTCTAAACTGACCAGGTCTCTTGCTCACCAGTGGATGCGGTATTCGACCTAGAAAAAAAGAGAGTATTCATGCAGCTAAGAAGGGGCAAGGAATATACCTAGCTGATGGTCAGGGTTTTTTTTTGGGGGGAAAGACCCGTCGGTGATTAGTTCCCCTGGTTGTTCATTCCGTCAGCTCACATGACTATTACTCTTTTTCTCCAGCGACATGGCATTGTTGTTGACAAACACCCTCCCTACTGTCCAGATCTTGAGCATGTTTGGGTTCACCTGAATCATAAAACGTACCCTGACATCCCCAACATCCCTGGAGGCCAGCTTGCTGGGTAGGTCTTGCCTGAAGCCTGTATTTGAGACATTGTGGAGGAGCATGCCTGACCGAGTGGCAGCTGTTATTGCGGCTGTACACTCGCTACTAGCCACACCTTCAACTTCCACTTCGTTTCCAATTTTCCTTTCTTGGATTTAGTTCATTACTACCTATATTTATCACATATCCATTTCAGACCTTAGCGACATCTAGTTGTTGTGTTATTCACGAAAATCGAAGATATGGGGTGTTGTGGCGAGGCTTAATATATTGTTCAGATGAATTTACATTTGCCCCGTAATTGGTAGAAGTGTGCTGCGCTTTTCCAAAGACCATTTGCCGCGCAGTTGGACTCCAGTATGAGAGTGGATCATGGGATATGTAGTTCAGGACACAACAATTATTTACTCCCGGTATGCATTACATCATTGGTGAGACTACTCCGGCCGCCGTCCGTACTGCTTGATATAAGGGCTTTGAAATTATATTGATCAGACTGCCTTCTCAGGTAGTTATGCACTAAGTCAAGAACACTTACCAGTACCGATGTTCACTATTCACTGCGCAAGCACAGAAGAAGGGAATCCAAAGCCTGGAGAGATAAAAGAATCTCAGCCAATTTCAGCGAAACCCAGTACGTCGCCTCTTGAAACTCATTCGACAGTGTACTTCGCCGATTCGGCTAAAGTTGATCTCATGCCAAGGTCAGGAAGCAGGAAGTACAGGAACTAGAAAAGCTGCAGAAGTGGTGTATGCTCCCAGGGGTGGGGTATTGCAACCAGAGTAGTATGCTCCTGTGACCTAGGCGGGGCTGCTGTGCCAACCAAGGTCTAGGTAGTCTGGTTGGCACGTTCTGGGCCCAGATCTGATGAGATGTGTCTTGTAATGATCTACCGGTATTCCAGGCCCATGCCAAGTCTACTCTCTTGTTCGGCGATCTAATGTACTGTAGATACCGACATCATCTATGGTATTGACTATTGTTCGATATCACATATACCCATTGTGAAGTTCTGAAAGGGGCAGGTTGGAGATATGACCAGGATGTTCTTGACACTCGCTGCTGAGCTAATCTTGCGTTGGAGGGTAACAAGATGCTAAATAATGGCCTCTTGTGGACTACAGAATAATGAGGTGCTTTCAACACGGAATCTCGCCACTCTCTCACTTACAACAGTGCAATTACTTGTGTACATCTTGGATGACAATTCACCTTCATTAAAGTCGGTGCTCGCGTGCAGCTTAAGGCCTCTAGAAAAGTGTTTGTATCGAGGGCCATGGAAAGAATGGATTACCACAACATCATTGCATCTCCACGCCATCGCACGATTATTGCCTATTAAGCCATCCTAGCACCCGTAACATCTAAAGCGCTCTCAACAATTCTACGCCTTCGATTCTTCGTGGGGAATTCTCATCCAATCATTCGTCCAGCCTTTTAAAGCCTTCATCCCCGTTACGGCGATCTTCTAGATGGGACGTTAGTCTGGGCGCGATTTCTTGGGCTGCAATTGGACGCAGTATTATCATGGTGTGTTTCTAAACGTAAGTTCATCAGATTGCTGGGTTGTGGTGGGCATGTGATGCTGCGATGAACGCCACTTGGTGCATTCAGGGCTTGTGACAGACTTTGTAGGTTTGCCACTCTACCTGGAGGAAGGACTGGTTGATACAAATTACGTCTTGAGAGATGAAAAGCAATTCCTTAAACGTGGCAAAAGCAGCTGTCAATGTCACTCATAGAATCGCTTTGAGGATCATGGGATTCTCTACGTTACACGTGTACTCGAGTGCAATATATGCACATACATATTGAATGCGGACACGGATATCGCCGTGATCCGCCCGGCGTCAGCGGTGTTTAATTCTACAAATCTTAATGTGGCTTCTGTTTTTTTGGGGGATATGCGGAATCTAGTGACCCAATTTTTTCTCTTTTTATTGACTACGTTGGTTGGCCTGCTTGGTTACCCTGGCTATTATTATATTAGTCTCTTACGAGACCAGTGAAGTTGCTTTTTCGCTACAATTCTTTTTTTTCGAAGACCAAAACGTGCTCCCAGCCAGAAGGAGGCGAAGAACAAAAAAGAAGCTTTTTAAAAAGGGAAGTATCAGTTGGAATAAAAAAGGAATAATTGCCAGACGAAGAAGCAAATATGGAAAGTGTACTTGGTTACAATATGCTACCTAGATCCAGACACTCTGATGATCGACCACGCACCGGGCATTAACGTTTTTAACTCTCGATTCCCGGTATGCGGCCGTGCATGTACTGGGGAATTTTCCAGCGGCTTGCGCGGGGCGGGAATTGTGGATTACCTCTTCCGCGGAGGCTCTGAAATGATGGTTCTGGATTGCTATGCCTCAAGAGGGAAAGGGGGAGGAATAGAAGGAGGGTCAAGCTCAAAATGGTTGGAGAGAATTCTGTGAGCGGAGCTCTTTGCCAATAAGTGGTTGTTGCTTTTTATGTTAAGCAAATGAGAACTTGCAGCTTCAACTTCGCATTTACCCTGAAGTGCGAATTTGCGATTGTGAGATTACCTAAATTGTTCACCGAATGCAGCCAAGTCTGTGCTTCAATACGAGGTTTGTCCTGTTCGTTGCTGCGATCTACTTTGATATTTTTGCCACGTTTACTTTATGTCAATGCTCTTTTGCTGCGGGCCGGCCCATGGTCCATATTGGCTCGGTACCAGGTTAACTGGCGAGCAAAATTCACTGCACACACAACATCGGATGAACATCGGATGAAATCTCCTTACGGAATATCTACCAGAAGGGATAGTTCAACATCGACCTATTGACAAGCATTTCTGCATTGTTTGAGTAGCCACATTTGTTAACCACGGCCCACAGCCTGTAGCCCAAACAGAAAGCGGGATTACTGGTTCAATCACACACATGCAGATACTGGAGGAACGTCCGCCGCAGATACGTTATGTAATGGAGAACTCGAGGTTTCATATCTCGTACCTCCCTTGATAGGAATTTTGGGCATCTATAATAGGGCGGTCGGTGGAGATACAGGATTTGGATTAGGTGCGGGGATATCCATAGAGTTAAGGATTTGATGACCATGAACCATCCATGGTAGGGGAGATGTAGATTTGTCTTGAGATGAACCGGAGATCCAGTAAAGCTAACGCTACCAAAATGTTATGGAGGATTTCACCGCGGAGTTGTCGGAGTTAACAGGTGGTATCGGTCAACTAGCCTAGGTGAGTTAACTCAATATTCTTGGCTGTAATAATGGGTCACGTCTCGCGTGCACTGGCTTGTCTTTCAATAATAATTATCTGCACTTTTCCTTAAAGCCCTAACCAGCACTCCTTAGTTGACATCCCACCGGTTGTACATACATATCGGACGCTGGATCTAATTGTGGGGTGATGAGATTATTTTTTATATAATAAATCACACTTAGATTACTTAACTTAACTTCCTGCATTTCTCGACTGTGCGTAATAAACCCTCGCAGCATTATGCAAGTAAAAACAAACCCCCGCCAAAGAAAAAAAAAAAAAAAAAAAAAAAAAAAAGTAGTGCCAAGAGTCTTGTACTACTCACACACTTGTAGAATTACCTATTGTATATCTGCAGGTAGATATCAAGCGGCGGAAAATACCTATAACTATGTAGGTATATTGTAAACCCAAGTTATTACTTAGTCTATGTTCTCTGCACAGCACCAGGTTGTCAGTTCGCGCACTACTTAAATCATCCTGTGGCATGTGATCGTGACATTAGGGAGCTCCGAGTCCGAATATTCCGCGGTAAGTAAGTAAGTAACCATATCCCACAGAACCACATGTATGATTTTTAATTCTGAATGAACCCTCGGTCCTGGGCCCTGCATGGGGCCGGATTTCGGCTAAAGGGTATTTGGGCTCTGCAGGAGACGAAACATCACATATAGCAAAATTGTAATCATAGTGGGTCGATGTTCGACCGACACGTAAAGTGTACTAAATCACCAAATATCTAATGTGTAGAGAGTATAATGTAGATTTCTAAACCCGAACACCTCCTGCACTGTATACATCAAGAAACGTAATGTAATATCAATTGCTGCAGGTGGTTCTCCTCGGGTAGGCTGATGATCCTTAGCTTTATAGCCTTTCAACAGCAAGAGTGATGGGGCGGCTTTTAAATATTTGATTTCTTAAGACGCGCGATTCCGAGTGAAGGACACGGCTTTCAGGGTAATGCTTTGCCACAGCTACATTAGTATGTACCCGGGGCCAATCCCTCAACCAGACTACCACTGTACGCCAAAAATAGAAGAAGTAAAAAAAGAGCTTGGCTGTGCACGGAATCGAACCGCGATTGTATCGGGGCCGTTGACCCAGCCGAAGCCGGATCCACAACGATACGTGCTACCATTACACCACACAACCTTTCTTGGCGATAATTAG
Source organism: Terfezia claveryi (assembly GCA_015179025.1). Taxonomy (NCBI): domain Eukaryota; kingdom Fungi; phylum Ascomycota; class Pezizomycetes; order Pezizales; family Pezizaceae; genus Terfezia; species Terfezia claveryi. The sequence continues at coordinate 131,440 of WHUX01000100.1, read as the reverse complement.
TTGCTGCAGAAAATACTAGCAAGATTACTCTTTGCAAGAACTTTCTTTTCTAAGCTGAAGCGGATATATCCAGAATTTTTGATACACTAATAGTGGGGCAAAGGGATACTTTGGTATTGGGCATTGTTAGTCAAGGAAATTGAAGTACGCTCTCAATTGCAAGGGTAGCCTGACAAAGGTATGGGTATGGTATGCTAGTCTGGTCTCCGTACAATATAATTAACGCACATCGGCCCCGGCCTGTGACATCGATATATACAGGGTGGCCGCATCCTCAGCAAGTATGTATATATAAATATTATATGTGCGGAAGGCACGTATGTCTTACTTGACACTGATACATTGTTATTAGGCAAGGCATTTTCTGTGATTTCGCAGGTTCGGGATTTCCACGGCTCTCCCTCCCCAAAAGAAAAAGGGTGACATCGATATATACAGAAAACTTTTATTCAATCTGGATGTAGCAGCAGGGACACTAGCGTTTTCAATTCCCATATTTCTTTCCCTTCGACTGACCATCCGAAGATGCGCTGATTGTTGATAAAGATATTTATGAAACATGCAAGTTAGGTTACCATTCAGCAACCTTAGCTTGAGGTTGGAGTATACACAAGTTATCTTAACAGGTAGCTAGGAGCCTAGTGCTATCATCTATCATGAGTTGTGCTAAGAACCGTCTATAGCTGAGTGCGGTACAGGGACTTGCCGCGTTGTTATCATGAACTACAACTGCGAGCCGGTTTTGATACACACAATTGTACCATTGACACTCGATACGACATCGACGGACTTACTACTCGCAATGGCGAGTCACGCACTATATATATATATACTATCTGTATATATTAATTACCTAATTCATATATATATGTAAAAGACGGTTACGAGGCTAGTATACATGTAACACCCGCAACAGGCTGGGAAGGAGTTGGGATTGTGTAACCGGATACACAATAGGCGATTAGTCTCGTGTCAGATAACGTCTCCTTTTAATGGTTCTTATTTATTAGAACTCGATTCCGGGCCGCGGCTACCACGATCCTCGAATTGAGCCCAACAAACAGGCTAATATCGGTAAATCTCAGTCTCGAACTTCAATTCCGCCTTTGTACGGGGGTAGGAAGCTCTTTTGGGTCACGGGACTACTTCTGCCTTTTATAGTATATTATACATAGGAAAATACACCTGATATGAATCCTGGGAATTCAGGGTAAATGCTCTACGTCATCTGCGTTTACACATATATCGATTTCACTCATGATTCCAAAAGAAAGCTATGTAAATAACGGTACTTGTGTATCAAATTCTTCCAGGTCTCACAATGAAGTTGGGATCGGGCTAGTACTTGGTTTAAACTTAGGCATGGGAGAGAGGGCCTGATGGAGTCTGAAGATTAACCCTTTCAAAAGTTGAAATATAAGGATCATTTTGAGTGTTGTTTTAGAGGATAAGATCAGGTAATGGTACGAGCGGAAGCTAGATGAGATGAAATGAGATCGTGAAAGGAATTCCACCTCTAGATATCTACCTTGATATTGAACGCTCTTAGCCACCTATCGTACAGTCAGGGAAACTCCCACAAACCACGAGACTTTTTTAATATTTCCACTCAATACCCACTCGACCACCCCCTTACCTTAACTTATAAACACACGGCTTCAACAACCTCTCTTCCCTCCTCCTAACATCTTCCTCTGTCTCCGCCAGCCACTTCCCCCTCTCCCTCTTCATCCCCTCTCTCCCCGCCCTACCCATACTTCCTCTCCCTCCTCTTCCCTCCTTACTCAAATCGTAATCCGGATCCCCCTCACCCGGCTTCCTCCTCTCCACCCTCGGCCTGGGCTTTAAAAACTCCATGCGTACAAACATCTTATTCCTATCATCGACGCCCGGATTTCCGGCAGCATCTGTCTTGAGTACAAATCCACGGCGGGAGAGGGCGGTGATAAAGGGGGTATATATCGGGTCAATGGGGCCGGTTGGCTGTTGCTCGTACTCTTCTTCACCGTCGTTGAGGTCGTAGTCGTCGAGGTCGCCTGAAATCGGAGGGACGTCTCCGGGTTTTTGGGACTTTTTGAGAACCCCGATTTTGCCTTTATTCCCCATTTCTGCTGCGGAGGATACGGGTGGAGGCGCGGGGGTTTCTGTACTCCCACCGCTTCCGCTAGTGGTAAATCTCGATTTAATCTCAGCAATCCATAGTTCCCCTCCAAATCTCAGTACTCTAAATGCCTCCTCTATAAAATTGAGGTAATTCGTGCCCATCAATGCCAGGCAGAAAATCGTAATATCCACGCTCTCCTTTTCCAAAGGAAGATTCGCAATATCCGCTTCTGTGACTAATGGGTTTCTATCGGACGTCAGATCGAAACTATGGATTTTCAGATTCAAGTTCCTTTTTTCTGAGATGGGAATGAGTGTAGCTGCAAGCTTTGCATCACCACAACCTAAATCCGCAATAGTACATGTGTATGTTGGAGGAGGTCTTGGTAAAGGTTTAATCTGCTCTCTCTTCCTCCCTCCCACCTTCACTGGGTTTTTCTTAGGGTCCTTAGGAGTAGCTTTTGCGCTTGCTCGAGAAAGAAGTTGTTTCAGGAAGATATCCACGGGGTTCTCGGGCCAGGACTGGACTTGCTGTCGGAACCCAACGTGGTAGTCGTGGAACATGGACGGTTGGGAACGGAAGAGCTCGAAGGAGGTCGCTGAGGGAGCGGTGTACAAGGCCTCGTTCAGATGGCGGAATCGTGCACCGGTGAGTTTGGCGCGCATTTTCTGCTGGAGAGGGGTTAGGGCGGGGATGGATGCTAGGGGGGAGGTGGTTGAGATGGGGATGGCGGCGGAGGAGATGATGGCGTCGAGGGATTGTGGGGTCGCCCTTTTATTGTCTTTTTTTTGTTTCTTCCGGGAAGGCTCGGAGGTGATGGGTTGGTCTTTCTGTTTCTGATGCTCTTCTGAGGACGGGTTCTCGCCATCAGCAGCACCTTTTCCGCCTTTCTTTCCCCGCTTTCGTTTCTTCTTCCCGGAGCCCTCTCCTCCTCCAACCTTTTTCCCTTCAACAACCTTCTCATATAGCGTCTGCAGATTTTCATCCGTAACTTTCGGTCCTTTATCCACAGCTCCCACAATCACAGCCTTCTCCTTCTCTTCCTCAGTTTTGTTCTGTACTTTATCTTTCTTCCCGGCCTTTTTCTCCATCTTTCTCTCCACATTTTTCTCCACCTTTTTCTCCACCTTTTTCTCCACCTTGTTTGCGTTCACCTCCTCCTCCGCATCCTCCGCCCCATCCCTATCCGTACCAACCCCCCGACGTTTTCCCAGCGGGGTCTGGTTCCCTTCACTAGCATTCCTTTTCCTCTTCGCTTTCTCCTTCTGAGCCTTCGTTTGCTCGGCCTTCTTTGCCTTCTTCGCCAGGGCGGCTTCGGAGAGGGTTTGTGTTGTGAGGGAGAAGGTGGGGACGTTCCACCCTGGGACAGAGAACATCCTGCCTAGATATATATGAATAGGATGAGCTCGTACTGTGCAATTCTTTACTGCAGCTTTGCTGCTTCAAATCCGGGGAAGTTGTAACTTTTTTTTGGTTGGGTTCAGTTTTCTCGCAAGCTTAAGAGCCGCACCCGCAAATCTACCCTCTCTTGGGGCAGTTAAGCGACGCAATGCGACTCGCTTTTTATAGACATTGCGATACCCCACCGCAGCAGCTGCTCCCGCGCATCATCCCCACTCCCTCGCTACTCCACCTTTATCTCCCACCCACGGTAATTAGTGAGGCTCAGTCATGGCCTCCTCCGCCGCCGGGCCCAGCTATACCCCCGTGCAGACTCACGACCAATACATCGATCCCGACGTCGAAATCGACCCAGACGACCGTACCACCCCTTCCCCCACCGCCCCCTCACTCTCCCCACCTTCATCGTTCACCTCACTAACCTCGCCCTAGTCTCCGTCGACGACCCCCTCGATGCCCCCACCCCCACGCATACCACCGGCGGCAGTTCCTCCTCCACCTCCCGCCTTCACCCATCCAACCTCACCTCTCGCATCCCCGGCATAGACCGTACCGCCCCTCTCAATACTCTCGACGAATCAACGTGGACTACCCTCTCACGCGACCTCCGCTCCATCTACTTACACCTCCTCCACGTGCTCTACCCTAGATTCCTTCTCACCAAGAAATGGCCCGACGCAACCACCATGCTCGAGTCTGGGGGGTTCAACTCCCTCAACCAGCCTGTCCACCTGCAAAACCTCAATATCAACAATATCCCCATCCACGACTGGGATCTCTGGGGCCCTCTCTTGTTCGCGCTAACCCTCTCCACCCTCCTCTCCATCGCCGCGCCAGACGCTCAATCAACCGACGTCTTTGCGGGGACTTTCTTATTAGTCTGGCTAGGGGAAGCGGTGGTAACCTTGCAGATTAAGTTGCTAGGAGGGCATATCTCGTTTTTCCAGAGTATTTCTGTCATTGGGTATACACTGTTCCCGATGACGATAGCTGCGTTGCTGAGTGCACTGGGGCTACCGGTCGTGGCGAGGCTGCCCGTATATGCGGTGATGTGGGTGTGGAGTTTAGCTGCGGGAGTGAGTATTCTGGGCGGCAGTGGCGTTGTGCAGAATAGGGTGGGGCTGGCAGTGTTTCCGTTGGGAGTGTTTTATACCGCGTTGGTGACGCTATGTTTGTTTAGTTAGGCCAAGGAAGCAGGAGAAGGGTAATAGTCAGTGGAAAAGCAGGGAGTGCGAAGAGCAAAAAATTGAGGGAGAAGGAGGCCAGGAGGCCGAGGGGGGTTTTGACGCTGCTCCACAGGTTTCAATGCAGCCATCCAGTAGATTCCAGACAGTATGACACGACATAAGAGGTCGATATTATACGTACATGCACGATTAGTTTCTGCAGTGTATTACTTGCTATTATATAGTCTCGTGTATTTCCTTTATGAGAATAAAAATTCTTAGTATCTGATCTCTGAAATATAATGGAAATGGATGCGGTGGGTGTATTACCCTGAACTCTCCAATAAAGTATGTCACCGTAAAAAAAAACAACCTACAAAGAGATTCTCAAACTCCTATACGTGAATCTAGGAATCAAGCGGACTATGCTAGGAAAATATGCAATTTAACATCGACTGCCTATTTATTTATTGATTTACATGAGGTTGGCTCCCTCTTAATAACCTCCCCCCTCACCCCCCCCCAAAAAAAAAAAAAAAAAAAAAAAAAAAAAAAAAGAATCTACCACACTTTTGAATTATCTATAAAAACCCCATACAGCTCTCGACATCTACACGTCGTGGTAATTCAAGAACTTAGCAAGGTCGATGGAGAAGAAGAACCCAGACTATCGTATCTCAGTTCTGGTATCACAGTTATCAGGCACGGCTACCAACTAGAGAAACATCTTATTCAAGAAAAAATTGTTGAAAGTGTTTTTTTAGGCGAATGAGAAAATATAAAGATCGGGAGGGGAAAAAAATGGAAGTGCGACTTTTGTGGATTGAACACAAGACCTTCAGATTTAGTGATTGAGTTGAAAACTTCAGTCTGACGCTCTCCCAACTGAGCTAAAGTCGCTTTTTCATGTTACTAAGAATGAGTTGTACTCTATTTTTTGCGATTTGAAATCTTAAGCTTATTTTCTCGAGACGTAGTCGACACTTATAAAACATACTACGAGTATAATCCTACACAGTAACGATACAATAAGAGAACAAGTAAAGGATACCAAAAAGTCCCTCAACACCATGTTTTCAGCATTGACGCCAGGCTCCCATCGACGTCCCCAGCGCTGCGGCTGGCAGTCAGGAATAGAGGTATATTCGTTTCTGGGAGATACAGGAGCCTGGAGCTGGCATATCAAGGATCATAGGTAGAGCTGACAGCAACTAGAATTTTTGATATATCGTTCCTGAACATTCCCTTGATAGCAAACCGCGCACCTTGTCGGACTTCGACACTCCCAACCCTGTGAAATCGACATTTGCACTTTGGGCCGGTGGGGTGAAGGAGTCAACCTTTTCAACGATGAGTATTCGGAAAAATTTTTAAGGTCAATGCTCGCAAATATGTAGCTTAAGGCCTGGCAAGGTAAGTGCTCGAATTTGAAACTGCCAGTGGTTAAGCTGTAGGAGGATTTCCCCAACACTTTGATTGAAGGGAGTTTCTCGTAGTCTGGTTTGCATAGAACCCTTGTAGATATTGCCCTGAGCTCCCCAACCTGTTTCCGAAGCTGTATAGGATAATGTGTGCTACTTCCGGCCCTGGTGAATTGTGATTACACACAGTAACTATTATTGTGCCCAGACTTTAAAGTTCCTGTAAGTTTTGGTAGGAGCCATATCAAATTGTAGGCCTAGCGAAAATCATGATCTGGTATGTTAAAGAAGTTCAAGGTAACCTCTATCTTCATCCCGCAGTTTTTCAAGTTGCCATAGTCATGAAGCAGCCTTTGAACGTGTCCCAGGTGAACTTGCAAAAGTATAGCTGACCTCCGTCGGTACTGGGTACTAGTTATTCCGCTTGCTATTTACAACTTTGTGGAAGTATCTATTTTATTTTATTTTCCAAGTTATAAGCTCGAGAGGACGGTTCCAGCTTATCTGAAAAAGACTCTTTTCAAATGGTCTCCCCTAGAAGTTCCATAGGCTTTGAGCTCGTGAGTCATTCCCCAGCAATTTCCTGGTGAGCTGGAGTGGTTGATGGGATAAGAGTGGGTGGTAGAGGTTGTTGCGTTCTATATGTACCACCAGCTCTACTGTTGGAGATGCCAAGCAGTCTATGACATCTATTTGCACTAAAGTGGTGATGATATGGGTTATCCTAGAAATATGTGCTTTTGCTAGTGCTTACAATATCTGAATTATGTAGAATTCAAATGCCTACATACTTGAATATATCTAATATTTGATGAACATAATGTAAGTACTTGGTAGGAGGTCAGTCGTTGATAATTACTGTGTGAGGTCACGTAACGCTACGTGTTCGATAATTGTTCAAGGTTTGAAACCATATATGGGCTGAAACGTATATAGGTATAAATAGGAGGTGTAGGCTTTGGGGGCGCCTTTGGCATAGCTCTTGTTGGGCCGTGTTGTTATTTTGTGTACCTTTTTTCTTTTTTTTTGATGTAGTAGAGCTATGTGTAGTCACTCTTTGGGAATTTCCAGTGAGTTAAGGGTGAGAGTAGTCTAGTCGTGAAAGCTACCCCCATCAAGAGGGGATATAGGATAAAAGGATCACTGCTTTGGTAGTTATTCTGTGTACATAGGAGAAGGTCTCAGAACTTATCTAGGTAGAGCTAATGAAGTCTAGATTTAAATAGCCTTGTCCCCAAGAATTTGGATATTGCATCCCGGGGGTGTGCAGGGCACAGGAGACTTTGATTTCATCCAATGCTTTAGTGATAACCAAAATGCGTGTATGGATGTGGGCAGGAACCATATGTCAAGAGTCTGTATCTCATGCTATACTTAAGTACTTGTACTTATACACCAACCCCCAACTACATGCACACCCGTACAGTCCGAATGAAATCTTTTCAACCCGATGCTACTCGTAAACCTATCTTAAGAACTACACCACGTACGAAAAAAAAGAGAAAAAGAATAGGATAAAAAAATGAAAAACTACGTCGTAATTTACCAATAAAAAAAGGGATAGACAAACAATAAACCCCAACCTTGATAGATAAAGAAGTAAAAGCGGCACAGCAACCAAAGAGGACACAAGAATTCTCACGAAGAAAGTTAAAAGACGAGGGAACGGAGGACACAAAAGAGAGGAAAACAAATATGTCAACACAGCTGAAGGGATCTTCAGAGACTAAGAGCTCCAATTAATCTGTCAGAATCCTAACATCGCAACTACCTCCAATTGGACAGCCCCTGCCACGGGTCAGCTCCCTGCTGCTGTGACTGTGGTTGGTGCTGCTGCTGTGGGTAATAGTGACCAGGCTGCCCTGGAGGTGGCGGTTGTGGGTAACCTTGCTGCATATAGGTCGGCCTGGTATTCATTTGTCCTTGCGGAGGTGGACCTGGTGGAGGAGGGGGCGGAGCATACGCCCCTGGAACGTACGGTGGATGGGAACCGTAATTTTGCTGATACTGACCAGGTGGGTAGTGACTGGGTTGGTACTGCATGTGTCCCTGTGGGGGCGGTGGCGATGATGGCATTGCTGGCATTGTATGAGAATGTGACTCTCGACGTGGCATGGATCCAGGAAGTTGGTACGCTGTGGGGCGTGACTGCATAGGATTTGCCATCTGGTTATAGGAATAGGAACCGCGCCTTACGTCTTGTGGCATTCCATATTGACCATTAAGTTGTTGGGGTTGAGCATACTGGGGGTAACTCGGGTTTTGTTGTTGTGCTGGGGGTGGAGGTGGCGGGGGTGGGGGGGGTGGGGGTGTCTGTGAGGCATAATATTGTCCACTAGCATGGGGAGTATATCTTGGTGTCGGTGGAGGGCTTGTAGCTTGCATTTGAACGGGGGTTGGTGGCTGAGGGGTTGCCGCTTTCCCCGTACCAGCAGGTATTGGTTGCAGTGGTGAAGGCTTTTGTGGTACCTTTGCCGGCGGCTTCTGTGCCCCAGTTGGCGGATTGACAGACATCCTGTCCATCAGTTCCTGAAGCCTTCTTTGTTCCCTATCAGCGTCCGCCGAACCCTTGTCACTTTCAATCTGAGCAAGCAGAGATGCACCCTCTGTTCGTCGATTGGTAACGAATGTCTCAACGTTCTTCTCCAAGCTCTCTACGGTATCCTTCATCTCCCGGTAAAATTCTGTAGCCTTTCCAAGCCCTGCTGTAATGTCTAGATATGCTTGATGAGTCTTCTTGAACTTCGTCAAAACGCTGTTCCTCTGCCTTGACAGCGATTCGTACTTGTTCTGTTCCGCCCGTATCCGCTTATCTTGTAAGAGGTCACCGTAAGCTAGAGTTAGCTCTTTCATCAATGCAGCCTGCTTATGTGCCATCTGTAGAAGCCGATTTTGGTGGGGACGAAATTTGTCCAACTCTTGCTGAAAGATCTGATTTTCCTGGCTTTGAATGGACTTCTTATTGAGAATGAGAACATTCGAGATATCATCCGCCATAACCTACGCTTATCGTTAAACAAATACAGTGATCTACGAACATATGAAAGCGTACCTTTTCCTTAAGATCTTTCAAGAGGGTTGTCCGCTCTCGTTTTATCATTCCAAGCTTTTTCAGCAGCTCTTCCACGACCTGAATTTGCTCTAACACAGTATGATTTCCTTCTCCATCATCTACATCAAGCAGCGTCTCACTCCGTTCAGAGTCAGGTCCCGAACTGCTCGCCCCACTGCTCACCCTCACCCGGTCGATGGCACTTCGGAACAGGTCTTCCTCATCGTCAGGCCCATTCAAACCAGCTAGTCTCATTGCCTCAATATCATCCCGAACTCCTCTGTACTGGTTAAAAAGTTGGTTATCACTACCCACAGCAGCATCGATGGCTTCCCGATAGTTCCGAATATCGTCCCGTAGAGTGATTGTTAGTCTTGCGCTTGGCTGTTGGCTCCAGGAGTCTAGATACTTGGCTCGCATCTTCTCGCATACACTTTCCTCGGTGTCTAGATTTCTAGAGCTGATATCCAGAATTTCGGCGATTCGTTTCTTTTGTTGCTTGAGCCCATCAAAAATCCTATCCAGACCCTCGGGGCACTCCATAGACATTTCTTCGCACCATTGCCGAAATTCCTCATCAAGTTCAAGCTCCTTGTTCTCCAGACTCTGTTTCAGTAACTTGATTGCCCCAGGAAGCTTCAGGTAGTCTAATGCAGCCACCATCTCAGCATTTGCTAGATCAGCCTTTTCTGTTTCTGCCCGAACCAGTTTCGCTTTTTCTTCGTCATATAGCGAAGCAGATTCAGTGACAGACATCGGGACAATTTTTGAAAAGATGTCAGGACCAATTATCCTCTGCATATCCTGTCCAGCGTAGAGCTCCTGAACTGGAATGGCTTTCGCAGCAGCCATTTTCGGTATCACTGGAAGAGCGGCCTCGTTAGGTAGGCCCTGATGGTAAATGAAATCATTCTCCTTGATAAATTCATTGAGCTTTTCCTGAACTAATGACAAGTGCCGCTTCACAATTTCTACAAGAACAGTACCGGTCTCCGCAGATAGGTTTGAATTTGCTGGGGGACTATGGGGAAATGCGTTTGCTGCGCGCAGAGCCTCTTTGGCCTCCCGCTCGGCAATAATTAGTCGTGTTATTGCTTGACCGTGTGACCCGGTGCTCTTGTCGCCCTGCCCCTGGAGAAATTGTGATAAGGAGCTCATGTAGAATTGTTTGACCTAAGTTCAATCATTATGAGCCTGCATGTTTTAACTTTTTAGGTGCCCTCATACACATACCTGGCAGACTAGCAGCCACACTTTCTCGAATACACCCTTATTTGCATTCTCTTGAACGCCCTCTACTGATTGTGTATACAATAAAGCTGCCTGTGCAGCCATTTTAGCTAGCATACTGGGCTTCTTCCCACCATCAGACATTTGCTTCTCTAGAAAAACCTCCTGTGCCTGTGCAAGCATAATATTGATTAATGTCTTTATTGTGTCCCGACTCAAGTCCGTGGATGGTGCATGTAGAAAGTTCTCATTGATGTAAGTAAACATTCCGGCTGATGCCTGAAACGAGTGATAGGCTGACTTGAGGCCAAAATCCTCGGAACGGTTCTGGTTCGACCCATGACATGATAAAACAGCCGAAATGTTGAAGATAATTGAAGCTTTCTCAAAGGCTAGGGAGAACTGGGAGGTTTGCTTGTGCGTGAAGGCATCAAACCTTTTTCAGCATTCGCTGTCAGTAAGCCCACCTTTGCAACTAGCTGCCGGGATGCTTACCATGTGAATGAGATTTTGATATGGTTCTCGTCGATAGGGAACCTCAAATCCAGGAGCTCTAGTTGGCCATAGTATCTATACAGTAGGTCCCGTCCCGAGGCACTATCCTTCCCCGCTCCCCGCATGTCCTGTCGAAGCCGGTTGAGTGTTGCACATTCTTCGTTATATCTTTCCGGATCTCCATATCTATAGCTCAAAGGCAGTGCCGATCAGTGTCATGTAAACTTAAGAGGCTGACAAAGTTCAAGGGAGGGAAGCAGACGTTGCCCGAATGTATTTCTTAAGAGGAGTTATCCAGTCTATCTCTGTTGTTGTTTTGAGAGGACAACTTAGCGTTGGTGATTGTACAAGCATGATAACTGGTATCGTCTAGTCCGCCTCTCCCACTTTGTTGACTTCTTCCGAAGGTAGATGTATGATACAACGATCCAACGATCCAACGATCCGCACACGATCCCAACTTCCAACACAAGCGCTAGAGAGCAATTGTGTATTTGTGGGTGTGCTGCAGCAGAGCGAGGGCTCAAAAATAAGACTCTAGTAGGCGTGTTCCTTTTTTTGGACAGCCTTCCTGAGGGGGTGTTGCAGTGAGAAGTTGTTTTCCGCTGTACCCCTGTTATATGCGTGCGGTGAAGCGAACTGTAATACGGCGGAGGTGGGGGAGAGGCTGACTGAATATGGGGCGTTGGTAAGGGTGTGGTCCCGAGATTACGTAGGGCGTCTGCCACCACACATGAGCGTCAGTCAGTGCTTCAGCGTTGAAGTAGATCGTATATAGAAATGTATGCTGCTGCAGCTGGCGGGATACGGGGAATTGCTTGGACGAACAGCCCACAGACAGTTATGCGACCACGGACGCAGCCGCCTACCATAGAACGGCAGATAAACCTGACCCTAGAAGAAAACTGAAAACGTTGGAGAAATCTGAGAAGGAGAAAGGCATGTATTTACAGTACGAGTCACCACTCTCTCTGCAATTGGATACACTGGGTGATTTTTTTTTTTTTTTTCTGTGCTGAAGAAGATGCTAAAGTCGTTCGTAAGTGATGCTAATTCAATATATACGCCTAAGGAACCTCGTGATTGACCTGCAGGCCGTTTTCCTGGTCCCAGCGGGGGTTCCAGGTGTGTGTGCGGCGATATTTGGGATAATCAACGAGAGCTCAGGGCTTCTTGGATCTTGACGGGCATGAGGGTTGAGCTGCTGAGCTCTGCTTCTGTGGCCGAATATTCAGAAGTATTGAATCTCGGTCCTGTCTCCGAAAAGTTTGAATCAGTATATAACTATGATATACTTACTATGTAGACTGAGGGTGCCAGGACGACTTCGGGCGATGTAGACTGACAACGGGAGCTGCGTAACAGTTGTAAGCGCGTGTAACTTCCTGATTGCGGTACAAGATTTTCGAGGCGGCGAAAGGTGTTGCTTGTGCCTCAGCTGGCCCTATGGGTGATGTATAGCGGTATACTAGAGGCGAGGAACCCTGCAGCGTTTCTTTTCTACTGTACTATACTCCCTGAGTTCCTTGCTATGTAAATATAATATAATCACTCCCTGTGTTGTGAAATTATCAAAGTTGGATCGAGATTTCTGGATATCACTAACTCAACCTCATGGCCAATCACAGGGCCCAGCGGGGGAGTCTGCCAAGCATCTCTGCCTTGCTCGCCCAGTGCACACTCCATATATATAGGTACGGAAGCGGAGTATTATTCGACAGATATGCACAATAATAAGTGTCTAGGTTCGAACGGGAGAGTGTTGGTTTCTAGGTACTGTAGGTAGTCTGGTTGGCACAATCTCCCTCCACAGACTATTGATATATGTGTACGAACATGACAAAGTTCAGACCAACAGCTGATGTACTGTCGAAGCTGTACTCTGTACTGCAATGTACCTACCTAGCCGTAGGAATAGCTCTTGTCACACACAAATCCTCAAATGTATGTACATACCTCGTAGCACCACAATAATAAAGCAACATTAGACTGCGTTTCAAACAAAAGGCAGACTGTTCTTCGTTTAAGCCAGAGCTCGCGCTGCTAAGTATTATTGCGTGGTGCTGCTATACGCAATCCGGGAGTACGGAGGATCCCGTACCTGCATATCGGTACGAGACTACATACTGCATATCCATAGATATGTAGATGTGGTTTCGATGCAGACCTGTCAAGCAAGCCCCCCGCAATTCTCTTATCAGATCTGATTGGTAAGCACGGTCCCCCCCACCCCAACATGGCTGCGCTTCTCAGGAACCGTGACTTCATTGGTTTTCCAAGTAAGTACTTTGCACATCCCAAGGGTGCCCCTTCTCTCATCCCCCATCCCCCATTCTCTTCCCGATTCCATCGCGTTTATTCTTTGGGTACCCCGTTAGTTGTACTTTTGGAAGCATTTTGCTGGTTTATCTACTTTCACTTGCGGTTTCACTGTGCCTGGTTCCAACGCTTGTTCGGGGATTGAGGATTTCTAGCCAGGTGAGTCTCGAAGGGATGTATAGCGTCTCTCAATGCCTAACATGGCATTGAGTGCAGTCAGCGAGCATATATCCAAACCGATACAGCCTTAACGCAGCGATGGTTTACGGGCAGAATCTACCATGGCGAAACCTTGGAACTGCATTGGTCAGGGCGCGGGGGTCTGGCGGCGCAGGAGTTAGTTCTACCCTCACGAGACGGACAATAGGAGCTTTACCAACGGTGAGAAGTGTGCCAACAATACGGCAATTGTCAAGCGGATTTCTCGCAGCCGAGCGGAGAGCAAGTGTAGTATCGACGCCGACAGTGGGGCGAGAAGATTTGATTAGCATACGAGGGGGATTCAGCACTCTGGCCCCGCCGGGTGGGTTTAGAAGAGACCGGAGAAAAGACGAGGATGAAGATGCAAAAGAGGCAGAGTCAAAGAGGTCACTAGAGAAAGAGAAGGACGATGATAAAGGTGGAAAGAAGAGGGACAAGAAGCAAAAGACTGAAGTAGCCGAAGAATGGGATAAGAAGAGGGACAAAAAGGAGTCTAAGGCTGTAGCACCTGGAGAAGGAACACCCCAACCCAGTCCCACAGGAACTTCTGCACCCCCACCATCTGGATCTGGAACAGGACCCAAGGACCGAGCTTTACAAAAGAACACTATCCCGGAGATCTATCCCCAGGTTATGGCACTACCCATTGCGAAACGCCCACTTTTCCCTGGCTTCTACAAAGCAGTGTCTATTCGGGATCCGCAGGTAGCAGCTGCAATCCAGGAGATGATGAAGCGAGGACAGCCATACATTGGAGCTTTCTTGTTTAAGGACGAGAACGCCGACAAGGACACCATCGACAGCATTGATGAGGTTCACCCTGTGGGTGTCTTTGCGCAGATCACAAGCACAAGTACTTTCCCGGTCCATGGAGAGGGCGAGACTAGCTTGACGGCTGTATTGTATCCCCATAGAAGGATCAAGATTGCTAATCTGCTACCGCCAAAGCATACCACTGATGACACTACACCATCAGTAGCAACTGCGGAGATTGAGGAGATCCCGCCGACACAAGAGAGCCAGGTGCAGGAGGAGAAAGGAGATGTAGTTGCTTCATTTGAGGAGATTGTGGATGAGACCCCACCATCACCAGCTGCAGTATCTCCATATGCTACATCCTTCTTAAGGAAATACAACGTCTCCCTAGTAGATGTTGAGAATCTAATAGAACTACCATATGACAAGAAATCACCCATCATCCGAGCCGTGACCTCAGAAATCGTCAATGTTTTCAAGGAGGTGGCCAATCTCAACCCACTTTTCCGGGACCAAATCTCTACATTCTCGATGTCCCAGTCTGCAGGGAACGTTATCGACGAGCCAGCGAAACTTGCGGATTTTGCTGCGGCCGTCTCAGCTGGGGAAGTTAAAGAGCTTCAGGATGTATTGGAGACACTAGATGTTGAGGAGAGGCTTAGCAAGGCCTTAGTTGTGCTAAAAAAGGAACTGATGAACGCCCAGCTCCAGAGCAAGATCTCGAAGGATGTCGAGGCCAAGATCCAGAAACGCCAGCGAGAGTACTGGCTCATGGAGCAAATGAAGGGGATCCGCCGCGAGCTGGGTATTGAGTCAGACGGGAAGGACAAGCTAGTTGAGAAGTTCAAAGAGAAGGCAGATAAGTTAGCTATGCCAGAGGCAGTGAAGAAGGTTTTTGATGAAGAGCTGAATAAGCTGGCGCATCTCGAGCCTGCAGCATCAGAGTTCAACGTCACAAGGAACTATCTTGACTGGCTTACTCAAATCCCATGGGGCCAGAGGAGTGCGGAAAATTACAATATCGTGAATGCAATGAAGGTTCTGGACGAGGATCACCATGGGCTGAAGGATGTCAAGGACCGGATACTTGAGTTCATCGCTGTTGGAAAGCTGAGAGGAAGCGTTGAAGGAAAGATCCTTTGTCTGACTGGACCCCCTGGTGTGGGTAAAACTTCTATAGGAAAGTCCATTGCCCGCGCCCTCAATCGCCAATTTTACCGATTCAGTGTTGGTGGTCTTACCGACGTTGCGGAAATCAAGGGACACAGGCGGACGTATGTCGGTGCTCTCCCCGGAAGAATCATCCAAGCTTTGAAGAAATGCCAAACTGAGAATCCACTTGTGCTTATCGATGAAATAGACAAAATTGGTCGAGGACATCAAGGAGACCCTGCTTCTGCACTATTGGAGCTTCTTGACCCAGAGCAGAACAACTCCTTCCTAGACCACTATATGGATGTCCCTGTTGACCTGTCCAAGGTGTTGTTTGTCTGCACAGCGAACATGACTGATACGATCCCACGCCCCTTACTCGACCGTATGGAGATGATAGAATTGTCTGGTTACGTTAGCAATGAGAAAATGGCGATTGCAGAGAAGTATCTAGCCCCACAGGCAAAGGACTTATCTGGACTAAAGGATGTGGATGTCAACTTGGAAAAGGATGCTATCGAGGAACTCATCAAGTCTTACTGCCGAGAATCGGGGGTCCGAAATCTCAAGAAGCAGATTGAAAAGGTCTTCCGCAAATCTGCACTTAAAATCGTGCAGGACTTGGGCGAGTCTGCGCTCCCTGAAGAAAAGGCGTTCACGAAGGAAGGAAAGGCCGCATTGGCGGAGTCTGAGAAGGTGGCGGCGGTCACCCCGGTAGCGTCGAGTACGACTCCGGCGGTTAGTACTACGCCAGCGGATATGGAAAAGCAGACTACAGAGATACCGAGGAAGCCATTGGGAGTGGAGATTCCTAAATCTGTGCATGTTTCCATCACAAAGGAGAATCTCAAGGACTATGTCGGCCCTCCAGTATTCACATCAGACCGCCTGTATGATATAACTCCTCCCGGAGTTGCCATGGGGCTTGCATGGACCCGCCTTGGTGGAGCCGCTTTATACGTAGAGTCTATCCTCGAAGCTGCCTTAACCCCCCGCTCGACCCCTGGGCTAAAAGAAACGGGAAACCTCAAAGCCGTAATGAAAGAGTCTACCGCTATTGCATACTCATTTGCTAAATCACTCATGGCAAAGAAGTTCCCTCAAAATAGGTTCTTTGAGAAGGCAAAAGTGCATTTACATTGCCCCGAGGGAGCCGTACAGAAGGATGGTCCAAGCGCTGGGATAACTATGGCAACAAGTTTGCTAAGCTTGGCGCTGGAACATAGCGTTAATCCAGAGGTAGCGATGACTGGGGAGTTAACTGTTACTGGGAAGGTTTTGAGGATTGGTGGGTTGAGGGAGAAGGCGGTCGCGGCCAGGAGGAGTGGGGCGAAGATAATTGTGTTTCCGGAGGATAATATGAGTGATTGGTTGGAGTTGCCGGATGTGAGTTTTCCTCACCGGATTGATGCTATGTGATGTGCTAGACTGCTAATAGGCTGTTATAGTATATCAAGGAAGGACTAGAGGGTCGCCCAGTGGGTTGGTATAATGAGGTCTTTGACCTAGTCTTTGGCGATGTACAGGCAGAGAAGGCGAATAACCTTTGGGCGGAACAGTTAAAAGAAAAGAAGGGCGATAAGGAAAAGGAGGAGAAGGATGAATAGACCGACAGCGGGATTGTATTGATAACCTATAGACGTTGGTTGATTTGCTTACTTTGGCTTAGTTGGAGTGGTGAAGAGGGAGGTTGGTTGTATGTATATATGGCTCGGTGTGGTATAGGGTACCAGTTTTGCTAATAGCAACGTTGGGGATTGGAACGGGGTGGGGATCTAGCGCATATTGTGAGCATAGCGGAATGGCATAATTTAATCATCGCTTCTCAATACTACGTATTTAGAAACGGACCACTAAATATAAGTTGCTGCTTCAATCTCGGGTTTGTGACTTCAAACAACCCTGTTTTCGTCTTACTTCTGGTTACACCCAGTTACCCTGTTATTGACTTGGACCAGGAAGCAATTCGAGTCCAGACATAGGTGTACTGATAACTCTAAGTGATGGATATCTTTAATCGGATACATAAACTCATCTCATAAGATTGAACGGCCTCAAAGGGAAATAAAGATTATTTCAAGCGTAGTCTTAAATGAGATCTGCTGTAGAGGGCGGGTCTAACTTGTTCCATACTATATATATCGCTTTTTTCTGTAGTCTGGTTGGCACTTTTTTGCTAATTTTGAATTATCTCAACTTCTGAAGAGATTTTTCTCATCTGACCAATAGAAAAAATAAATAAAAAAAAACTGTTACTGCGACTTTTGTGGATCGAACACAAGACCTTCAGATGTTTGACCGAATAACTTCAGTCTGACGCTCTCCCAACTGAGCTAAAGTCGCATAAAAGATACAAATAGATGATTTTTTTGAATCCTATTGTACTATTATTGGACGGGAAGCGACAGGTGAGGGGGAAGCGACAGATGAACCCTTGCATACTTGGCGCTCCTCCGCATGCTCCAAGATGCTTTCGATGAAGATATATCTATGCTTGAGTGGTATACAAAGTATAATCGAACCTGCTCTACAATATGTGCATACTAAGAAAGTGACAAAACAAATATATATCCCAGTATATAGCACTTAAACAAAAAATATACCTAATACCCCCCTCTTGTGCATATACCATATTAAAACCACTTACTCTGCCTAGAATTTACCTGGATAGATATCTAGAGATTACTCAAGGCCCTATATATATATGAGTATATGTAAAAAGACAAGTATCTCAACCTGTATTGAATGGTGGGTATATACTTACATCAAAAAACTCTTGAATTTGTTGAATTCGCTGCCGCTCCTCAATTTCCACCTCATCTAGCTCTTCATAATCATCACCAGCCTCTGAATTGCTGTCTATCGCTACCTGTCCTCTCCTCCTATTATCTGCCCTACCAGCCGCCCTACTATCATCTCGATTGCCATCACAATTGCGACTAACAACCCCCCTACCCCCCCCCTCCTTACTTGCTACTATTCCTCCACCTACAGTCTTCAGCTTAGTTGGAGCTCGAGGCTTTTTAGGCTTGGGAAGTCCGCTAGCCAATGCAGCATCACATGCTACCTTATATTCTGCCTCACGCATTGCCTTTACTTCCTCCGACCTTTTTTTAGCAGCCGCTCTCTCCGACCTTTTGATAGCAGCTGCTTGCTCATCCTCTTTCTTTTTTATCACCTTAGCAATACCCTTATCAACTTCCTTCTGACTTAACACTCGACCTTTACCCACGTATGCCCTACTAGCAGCTGGTTTGATAGTTTTGCCACTTCGAAGCTGTAGAAGGGTGGCCGATCTCTTCTCAATATCTCGATATTTGGTAATCTTCTGTACCATAAAATCGGTGCATACTCGAAGCTTCTCTTTAAGCACTACCCCACCTATACCAGCTGGAATTTCAGCTTCGACCTCTGCAGCAATCTGCTTTATCCTAACAGGTGTATCGGCAATCCGGTAACTTGAGGGAGGAGGAGTACTGGTGCCATCTGCATTGGCATAACCATATGCATAATCTAAATCGATTGGCCAGCAGCCAGACTTCTTCCAAGCTGCCAAAATGACTTCAGCGGTAAAGACTTCTTGTCTTGTTAAGGTTAATAGGCCATGAAATATTGCCTTCGTAATTAATGCAGTTGGATTAGCTGCAAACCACGTTCGGAGATGGCGCTGGTAAGCTCTCTGTATAAGGCCAAAACAGCCTACATCAAGCGGCTGTAGAAGATGTGTGCTATGTGGTGGTAGACATATCATGTGGATATTGTGGTTAAGGGCAAATTGTACCACTCGGTAATGAATATGTGAAGAATGGCCATCCACAATAAGAATTCGTGGTTTGCTCTGATTTCTTGTCATTGGCTCAAAATGGTCAGAGATATAAGCAAACCCTAGCTCATCATCCATATACCTGCTGGGTGATACTGCAAATGTAGAGTTCTTGCACTCCACACCACGCCAGGTCGATTGTATTGATGCCGCAGCTTGAGAAATGCCTTTTGCCCCTACATTCACTAGTACTCTTGGAACTTCCTCGCACTGTCTTGGCAATCCTCCCTTCTTACGGATTGGTAGCTCAGTAGTTGATAACCCATTAAGATAATATGATGCTCGATGTGTTTTGCCTTAGTAGATAATGAATGGTGAGATAATGCGCCCAGCTGCAGAAATCGTTTCTAAAACACTAACGAATTCTCGTGACCCTTCGCTCAATGCCATGGCGTCCTTCCGACCTGCACGAACAATTGCCTTCTCACGTTGACCACCTCGACCCATAGTGATTCCTTTCTCATCACAATTCCATATATTATCTGGTGTAACTTTTTTTCGCCGAGCAAGATTAGCTAAATCTCGAAGGAATTCCCGTCGTATCTCCTCTTTTGCAGCCTGTTTACGAACTCTCTCCTGATAGGTGATATAGCGCTTGCTTAATGAAGGGTGGCGAGAAAGGAACCGTTCTACCCACTGAGTACCTATCTCATGTCCTACAGGCTTATTGTTGTCTATTTTGTTGTTGTTGCGCTCATTGAGTACATCTTGTGCTATCCGCTGTAGCAAATCCCGCGCCAGCGGAAATCCGCAATCAGCCATCAGCTCACAGTACTCAACAATAGCACTCTCCTCTCCCGTAGTAAATAGCTGCTGGTCTCGATGTGCTGCCCTCCGAGAGACCTGTGTTCCCTTAATCCTACGACCTAATGTTACTGGGTGAACCCCAAATTTGCGTGCAATATATGCCTGCTTCTCACGGGGGTGTCTCCAGCAATATTCAAGCGCTGCTTGCATCTTAGACTCTGATTGCGCATTCATGTTGTTGAGTAGACAGTTCTAGAGAGTTCGAGTGGATAGATCTAGATCCGACAATTCAAATGATATAGCTATTGGGTGGTTTCTTACACGGATATTGGAGATATCGGGCCTGGAGAAGGAGGGGTGGTCTTGGCAAACAGGGATATCGATGCATGTCGTTTCCCCCTTATGTGTCGCTTCCCCACCAATAATAGTACAAGTTTCATTGTTTGTAGGGAAGGCTTTTGTTGAAGCATACGCTACTCAGTAATTGTTTATATTACCCTGAACTAATAAACCGATTATTCAAAATCGGACCAGAGACCTGTGCAGGGCTTCAAGCCGTCCCTATACAAGTGCTTTAGGATAGTTATCCAATGTAGACAATTCAATCCCGTCACAACGTATCAATTTTTCAAAGCTCCTTCCACATAAATCACCAAGCAAATAATCTCCCCTCCACTCGCTTCAACCACTCCCCCCCCAATCCAGGCACCCACCTACAAAAGCAAACCCAATTGCAACACAACACATAAATACCCGTATTATCCGTGTCCAGCCGATTCCAAAAACAAAAGAAAACAAGCAAAAAAAAAAAAAAAAAAGGGCTCCAAGCCGTACCTTCCATGCGTGTTCGAAATCATCAGCCTTGCTGCCTTGCGTGGGTTTGTCACAGCCGCGTATGAGTTCCAGTAGTTACATAATGCAGATCGATCTTTCAATTGATCCCTTATGGTCATCAATCCTAGTGGGGAAATACAGAGATATACGGGGGGGATGGATGGGAGGAGTCAACCCCGGTTTGGGGGTTGGTGGGGTCAGGATCAACGCCTCAAGTTTCAGCTTCAGGGTTGCCCCCCCCCCCCCCCCCCCCCCCCTTCCCCTCTCCCCGCACTGTTCTGTTGTTGCAGCTAGGCTGACTGCGAGACGTGCGGTTCGGGGCGGGTTCCCCTGGCCCTTGCCCGCCAGGCTATCACTACTTACATATGCATACGATGTCTCGGATAGATTTGCAATCAAGGGAGAAACGTGGATCTTTTGTTCTTGACGGGAATCGGGCTTTAATAGATGTGATGCTAGACCCGCGGCAGTGTGATTATGATCTCCCAAGACATGCGGCGAGAATCACCAGAATAAGCATAAGTAGACACGACACAAGTAATATATGCACGTATATACACCCATGCATGAGGTTTTTCATGTGCGCACCACGCCATATGTACTCTAGAAGTGTTATTTTCTGAGGTGGTTGTGCTGTGTACATGTACTGTAGGTATGTCCTGTACCATACATGTGATATATGCATGAATATGATACACACATTGCATACCTCACAAATACAGCAGCAAGGCTATTTCAACTGAACTTGACAACAAAGACAAGCCAGGATGTAGTTATTTGTAAGTAAAAAAAAAAAAAAAATTTATTTTCTGAGCTACATAGCTCGGTCACCTTAGATTTTCTAACCAGACTAGGGCTTTTCTTCAGGGTAACGATACTTCTATCCACTTCACCTACATCACGTGTTATACCCCTTCCCCCCTCCATTTAAGGCCCCCCTTACTAAAGTTGGTATCCAAGATCATGGCTGGCAAAGTAGATCAGCCAGCTCGCCCTCCCCTCTTGAAGACTTAACTTGTACTTATATACTGTACGTATTATGTATACGGATTTATTATTGAGCCCACGTTCCGATACCCACTGCGCTCAGAATAAACTATAAACCCTATGAACTCCAAGACAGCTCAGAGTAAACCTTTTTTGGCATAGGAATTCTTCATTACTTATCAATCCACCTCGCATATACAGCCAAGCAAAGTTAACATTGCATATTGCTAGGTTGGGAGGGGCTTCACTTCAAACTAGACAAAGCCCAGCCTAATTTCCATTTTTCTACTAACCACACGCTACTACCTATGGCTAGCTTCTATATAGGTATGCAAAGGGGACCTCCCACTACAAGTGTACGCATCGAACTTTAGTCACAGCAAGCAATTTGGCATAGTTACGGGGATAATAACAGTGATTAATTGTTTTTAGTCTGTTAATGGACAAGACGAAAAGACATAGGATTAATTATGACATAACGGATGCAGGAGGGAATTCCAGCAGTTGCCGCACGTAGAGCTCCAGAAACTACAGACTGCCTGGTTAGTCTTAGTCTGGTTGGCACGGTTAATCTCGACTGGTGTACTTCCCAATATGGTAATCAGAAGCAATTGATCTAGTAGTCGGATCTAAAGATTTGATTAGTCAGATCTCCAAGATCACGACGTCTAGCGATCTTTAAAAAGGTTCTTTTGTTATAAATAAGTCTGAATGAAAGATCGAAGCTTGAACATAGCCTCCGCAGCAGATCTCGAATCAGATTTCTGCCCTGGATTCCACAAACATTGCAACTGGCGCCGAATCCATTCGTACCTACCTTAGTAGATGATCAAACAATGCGAGAAACAGGCTGGCATATTGCTGCCTAGCATTGATGATCATCGATGTCGTTGGCTATCAGTACATAGTGGCTTGGGTGGTGACATCTCGTAAGCGCTGTGCCGCACCAGGACATTATCTAAATACTTTGTCCCTGGTTATCTATAATCCGCTTAAGCTAAGCTGCTGCTCATGATGATCATCATAATCATCAGCGGGCGTCAGTTTGGTGGCTTGAGAAGGAAAATCCCCGATGGGTAACCATTGTCAATGGCGATGCTCCTCAGGATGTCGTTGATACCCGTCTCAAAGTACTAGTACCTACGTACTCTATGTAGCCCAAATCGAATTGGGATTTTATCCTCCGAAACTAGGTAGTAAGTAAAGGATACTCCATCTACAGCTTGAGCGATTGGATAATTACCTATACCCATGATACGGATGAACAAGAGAAATGCCCTCTAAGGCACAGTACGTAGCGCAACGGCCCTGCATTGGAACAGACTCCGAACAATTATTTGTCAGCCCAGTTTGAAACTCGTTGGCAATGACACAATGATACACTGACACACTGCCACACTTCCACCTTCTAGCGAACTCCCGCCACGACATGACGCAGACCCTTGTCAGGGCTGTCCATATTGCGCCGACCAACAGCATGCAATGTCAGGACAAGGATTATAAAAGAGTGTGTGTGGGCCAATGACATGGCAGCCAGGATGCGTTAAACGTAAGCGTTCTGGGTGCTACGCGTCACGAAGAAATGTGTTGTGAGGTAGGGCGGATATGGTGCGTGTGTCTTAGATTTTCCAAACTCTCTATCGTTGTTTGGGTTGAGGGAACTGATGTATTGGAGCCACGACGCAGAGGTTGACGAAGTTTAGCTCTGACAATGAGATGGCCATGGGGGAAAACAACTTGAATCTCTGATGTGACCTCTGCATACGACGTACGGCAGGCTGACAGTGCCTGGTCCCTGGACGCAATTTACCCCAAGCAAGTACACTGCAGACTGCATACTCGCCATGCCATTGTAGGACAGTATTCAGCACATCCAGCAAGCTGTTCCACTTTTCCGTAAGGCTGGTCAAGGTCGGCTCGCTTGGGGCTTTGGTCCCGGGCTTATGATGTAACCCGACATGTGGGAGCACCAGCGCATGCATTGCCAAGATGATGCTGCAGAAAAAATTGTTCTATCACAGTGGTCTTGTATTTCTCTCATGGTGGGCGATAAAGGATTTCTAGAAGGTGAGTAGGCTTACCTATTTCCCAGCGGATGTGATGTTCGGCGGTATGCAATTGAATGAATTGGGAGCTGTCTCGGAGGAGAAGCGGTGGGTGGGGGTGTTGCTAATGATGACATGGCTGAATTGAAGTAGAGCCCGACTTTTGTACTGTATACCAATACTTAATCTGGTTCACAAGAATATAGTGTGACTTCAGGATATCGAGTCTCTCCCGCGAATGCACTCGAATAAAGCTCTATCAGACTAAACTGGTCTGATATAGGGCTGATGTACGTAGCTTGTTTGTCTCATTATTAGAATTGTTTTAGAAGCTTCAGTTGTATCCAACTTCGTTGTGAACACCACCATGCATGGCCAACGGGATATATACATGGCTGTTTTGTTTATACCTCCGAGTCCGTACCTACTCTGTAGTACTACGACCGCGATATCCGGGACTCTTCCAGCTGAAAGTTCACATGCACGCCTCAGAATACTCGTACTAGCACCTCAGATGTGGACCAATTGAAGGCACACTACAGTACGTTTCATACCTCTGCGGTTCTTGGGTACCCACTGATTCGCTCGCTCTCAAGCGTATTCCGGCGGTATCCTCGCTGTGGTAGCCTCTCCAGTACTTGCTTCTCTGCCCTATCCTTGCTGCTCTCCCCCCCTTCAAGTCCTGCACATCTGCACAACTGGAACCGCATAGAGGCAAAAACTGCTCGAACCAGCATAGCCCGTCTGTGACAATTGAAACGCTCTGTGTTTCCACTCCGAATCGTGTCCACAGGGTCTATATCGAAAGAGTGGCTCTGAAGGCCTGGCATTTCCAGCTGTTCCAGTCCTACTCGCTGCCACTGATCACGAGCAATCACGCCCCAAGTAACTTATTTTCGGGATTCCAGGAGTCAGCTGTCTGTTCAAGTACGCCACAAGGCTGGCATACCCCATACGAGTTGTATGTGGCTGAGCACTCTCAACTCAACCAGCTGCCCGGGTGCTTTTCCATCGGTACTTGTACCTGAATTATTTTGGTTTGTTTCTATAAATCGGTCTCTACTGTTTGACCGCCTCCCCGCATTTACTTCCATCGGGCGCTTGCGTATGCGTGCAGCCAGCCTATCGTCTTGCACTTGATTCGCATCATAATCTCCGCGTTGCAATCTTTCTCGAAGATCAGGTTTACGCCTCTGCTGTGTAGCCCTGCCTGCTTGTTTCCAAAGTCTCCCTTCATTCCTTTTTTCCATTTTATTTTATTTTATTTTTTGGCTCAGAAATCAGGCCTACCAGTTGCTCCTGCTCCTGCTCCTGCGTGCATTCTATCCGAGCTTGTTGCCTCACGGCCTTTAACTCGTTCGATCGATTGATTCAGAGAATCCACGGTACTAATTACTGGAAGAGCCAAAGGATAAATAAAAAGAAGCCAGGCTATAGGTTGCACTTAAAAGTTAGTCCCCAGAGAGACATCCGAATTTCGGTTATATGACTCGCTTTTTGGTCAGATAGCAGGTCTCACACATTGCTTCTTTCCCGGCCAGCAATTGGCTCATTGTCACTCCAGATTAAGTCACATACAGTACATCCCAACCATAGCCATACATATACCTGTGATGAGCCCTTCGGTCGACCCCATGGCCCTTTCGAATTCGAGTTCTTCTCACTATTTATCCTCGTCACAGAACAGCAGTACCGATAGCATGCGCTTTTTTAGCAGTAACGGTTGGGGCTCACGTATAAAGAGAAAGTTCGGGCTGAAGAGAGATGATCAAAACAATGTTCCACCACAACCGCCAAACAATACGAGAGTATCAAACTCCAACGCCAGCGCTGTATCTAACAAACCTCCAAGGGCAGGACCACCAAAAAAGGTCATTGCGAAACCGGGAATTAATCGCACCGAGTCAGAGCGGAGGGATAGACTCGTGGAAGCACCATTATCACCAATAGAAAGGCGACTTCAGAGGGCTGATCCCAGAGGAACGTCGCATTCGCTTGCTCCGATACAGTCTAGATCGGTTAGCAACTTGAATGAGGTCAACGAAGTCGATGTGAGGCGACTAAGTAATGCACGGCAGAGTTGGGTAGGCTCGGGCCCTAAGTTTACAGCCTCAACACAGGTACTGGCTACACCGTCACAAGTATCACAGCCGTTATCCACGGCAGCAACGACAGAGACATCGGGGACAACAGAAACAGCAGTGGGAAGTCAGCCACAGCTCGAACATCAGCCTGATAATTTAGAGAGGCAAACGACAGATGCAAGCACATTAGGCGCCACCCGCAGTATTGACTCTCAGAGTAATTACGAGGGCGCAGTTCCAGGTAGTGATCACGACCTAAAATCTCTCGAGGGAGCACCAGACTGGACATGGATTCTCAATCTCAGTATGCATTTCCGGGATCACTCCCACCGGGAGAAATTCTTCGTCACATACGCACAGCGAGAGAACGTTCGGCGACGAGTGACTGTGTCGTGCGACTACCGGGACGCAGAGCGCGGGTCTTTGGAGTATGAGCTCTGCCGCCTGAAGAGTCAGAAGGAAAAGAGCAACAAGATCTATGAATCTATCAAGGAAGCACTCCCGGATATACAATTTTATGATACTACGACAAACCTTAAGCTCCAGACTGACGATGGAAAGCTGAATGTGCATGTCACTGAGGATATGCATGAGATTATATATTACCCCCCCGTTGCCGCGATTGCCCACCTTGACTGTGAGAAGATTAGGGAGAGTGATTTACGTTTTGACTCGCACCTCTCAGGCTTCGTGTATAAAGTCACACATCAGGAGCAGATATTCATCAAAAAGGAAATTCCGAGTCCAGATACAGTTGATGAGTTTCTGTATGAGATTAATGCACTGTATGCGTTGCAAAAGTCCCAGAATGTGATTAGATTTGGTGGATGTGTGCTTGATGATCGGATGGAGAAGGTCAAGGGTTTGTTGATTAGCTTTGCTCCTAAGGGAGCATTGATCGATATGCTCTATAATGAGCGTGGCAAGTTGCCCTGGGATCTGAAGGAGTCTTGGGCAAGGCAGATTGTAGCCGGGTTGGCGGATATTCATGAAGCGGGATATGTACAGGGTGATTTCACATTGTCGAATATTGTTATTGACGAAGATGATACTGCAAAGATTATAGACATCAATAGGAGAGGCTGCCCTGTTGGATGGGAACCACCGGAAATTACGGTAATGATATCCGGGTTGCAGAGGATTGGGATTTATATTGGTGTCAAGAGTGATATTTTCCAGCTAGGAATGTGCCTTTGGGGGATTGCGATGGAGAGTGACGAGCCGGAGTATGAAGAGAGACCGTTAAGCCTGAGGAACGCACCGGCCTATGTTCCGGAGTGGTATAAGGCAATTGTGGAGCTGTGTTTGGCCGATACACCGCAAGCACGGTAAGTTGATCCTCTGATGTTATTCATAGATGATTACTCACAGGGTTGCGAGGTGAAATATAGCCCGAGTGCGAAGTCGCTTCTTGATGAATTCCCTCCACCTGCACCTCTTGCGATTAACCCACCTACACCCTTAGCTGCTTCCTCCCATAAATCGTTTCACGAACGAGCCCCCCTATCTCCAATGATCGTCGAGGCAATTGCCCCCTTTGATGACCCAAATCGATCTGCACCACCTTCCCCTGCACTACCACAACCACAGGTCGAGTTCGTCCACCTCGATGAACTACAATATCAGATACCTATCCCGCAGATGCCCCACTCACCTAAAATTGGAGGAAGTAGCTTGGTCTATACAGAGGACGTGGTGGATAATACCGAGGCGGTATCTACCACCTCCGACCCGGCTATGAGTGTAGCTTGGAATTTTGGGAAGGAGAATGGGCAAATAAATGGGAATGCGGATGGAGTAGCGAGTAGGCAGGTGAAGCCTGCAGCCCTCGATATCCCATCCGCGAATGGCAGTGGTGTGTATGCACGAAATGGAAAAGGAAAAGATCCTATTACGAATACACATATCGCACCCGCCACGGCGGAAAGAGCGATTGAACACTTGAGTGGTTGTAGTGCAAGTGGGAGTGGGAGAAATTCCCCCGCTCCAGCCAGGCATACAGACTCGGGCTTTGCGGATATTGCGGGGGTGGAGAGCCCCGTTAGTCCAAAGACGGTGCCGACACCGAAGAATCAGCACCAACAGAATGGGGAAGGCAATGCTGGGAGAAGTGGGAGAAGTTGAAGCTGCCAGCAATACGGTGATTCCTAAAAAAAAAAAAAAGGAAAAAAAAAGAAAACAAAGACAGAAGGAAAAATGAGGAGTGAGGAATGATATCTGATGATTGGTATCAGTAGTGGATAAAATTTTGGATGAAAATCAAGTAAGCTGATATGGACGAAGGCTTGGGAAATGGAAGGAAGGTGGGCGGCGCGTGAGGCGTATCGTTCTTTCGTCTGATCTTATACTGACTTATATTGGCAAGCTTTGTGGTTCACAAGCTTTGTGGTTCCTGAAATTTTATGATTAAGTCGCTGTCTATCTTATTCTATTTTCTTTCTTCCAGAGTACGTAACTAGCAAGCGGGCAGATACGTACGTATATCACGTTATAGTGGGGAAGTAGAGAGCTCGAGGAATATTTGGAATATTGATATTGGGCCCGGGGTACTTTGAACTTGATGATTTGGAACTGAGGTTTGTACTTATTCGATCGATTTGACAATATATGATATAATTTATTGATATGTTTCTTCCACGAATTCTGTGATACAAGAACTAAGTAGCTGACAATAAGCGTACCAGGGCTATAGTACTTGCTTGCTCAATGGAGAATGATTTAGGAATTCGAACCATTACACGTGAACACGTGATCACCCGCTCCACCCATGGGGAATATTACTCTTAGTTATTTTATGTGTGCCTGATTAAGTTCCGACAAAGCAAGTACTAGGTAGGTACTGTAGCTGTAACACACAAACCTTTCTGCTCTATAGATAGTAAGATATTTTATTCTACCATGGACATATCGATTTTTTTGCTAGTTATTATTATCTCCTTCGTTGCTCAGCCATAATCCGGTGGGACGAGTTTCTTGGGATACGTTGACGTCTTGTTAATTTAGTTGGGCGTAAAAAGTAACCAAATTGCTTAGTAATGAATCGGCACAAGTCGTAAGTTGAGGGTAATGAATGATGTGAATCTAAGAAACTATTTGTGAGCCTCAAGCGTTTAAGGTTACTACGGAAGGCCAGTAAAAAAAGTATTATATTATAGAGCATATCAGAACGCATATCCGATCTCATCTAGTAAAAATGGCATTCAATCTTCTACAGGCCACCCACATACAAATAGTTTAATCGGGATGAGTATATATGTTCTGGGCCGCTCGTGGGCAATTAATATAATTCCTCAATTTGATAAATGTCAATCGAACAAAACATTCTGCTACACTCAAAAAGCACCCTATAAAGTCATTTTTGACCACCCCATCCACATCACATACCCTTCCTGTTGATCAGTGGGAGATGGCAGACATTGAACAAGGGGAATTCCGGAAAAAATCACCTCAAGCCCCTCTACCAATTGAAGTACATGCTTGTGTAGTTAACAACTCATCACCTTCATCTCTGATGATGAATGGATTGGAGGCGAGGATACTGAGTTTATTGCTACTGTAGAAATCTGCAACATTTCCTATGCAATAGGTATTTGAAAATAAGTTTCTTATCTACGGGGGTTCTTATCCATGGGGGTTTTTATAGACGGGGCCTTATGGTTCATGCTATGTAGACCATCTTGTGCTGAATATCGATGTGCTATACGGAATTCAGTGAAGTTTGGAGTAATCATAATTATAATATTTCTCGTCTACATCTTGTTGCATGATTTCTTTTTACCATAGAAAAAAATCCAGCTATTTCTTATTTATAGGATCCAAGTAAGATGCAAAATGGTATTTTCTTAATTGCAGGTACTTATTTATATTCAGATTGCTAAGGTACTTCAATTCCTCGATTTTAAACCAAAAAACAATGCAGGTTCTACCTACATAGAAGTATACAACAGGTAGATGCTGGTTTACAGAGTTATGGGAGATCAAATGGCACGAAGCTAAAACAAACATTATATTTTTGCAGTTGTGATATCGCCAAACCTGATAATAAAGGGCTAGATGCGAAACTATTACAAAATCATAGCCTGAATCCTATCAATTGTGTTAAGTATGGCGTATCTGATAACTTTTTACCTAACTAAAGACCTCTAACCAGCTACCAACCTTACATGCTTAGAGAATGATATTTCAGATACGCTAACTGCTCCGTAAACCACAGTTCACCAGGCATCTATAACTACTGGTGTTTTCGTTTCAAAATTTCTACTCTAATTGTTATTGCCGATACTTTAAAAATAATCTGAAATTCTCAATTTATTGACATACGAAGGTGTTAACAGACCATGACTATATTAACTTCTCAGCTCTAGCTGAACCAAATTGGAGTGTTAGATGGGGTTCTAATCGACTGGGAAATACATGAATCTATTGCAGTCGCTGGGATAGCTCCAGCTAGGTATACCGTTATCAGTTCTTTTTTTTGGGGGTAATCAGTACTCGTAAACCTTTATCAATACAAGAGCATTATACACCGAATTGAGTAATTATTTAAATTGCCCGGTGAGCGGCACAGTGGGTATGCCGCCCGCGGGAGGCAGATGCCCCCGAGCGGCCCAGAACACATATAGTACAAGGGGATCACCAGCAATGATATCTATTAATTACATCCATCACAGTTTGTTATCCCAAGCTCCAATGCGACAAACTTCCACTAACCCCAGGTCCCAACCCTAAACACTGCCATTACAGCCTTCTGACTTCTGCCTCCAGATTCCTCTCAGCATCCCCTGTTCAATGATATCCATCCCTCTCTCACTGATCGTCCAACCTCATAATGGCAATCGGATAAATAATCTCATCCGGCTCCCCCAACAACCCCATCGCAAACTCCAATCTATTCTTTACTCCACAAGTCAAAATAAAATTCCTTCTATCTATCTCCCCTCCCACCAGTATCCCTTCTTCCCTTCCCCAATTCTCGCCACCATTCGCTCCAAAAGTCTTCCCAGTAACCTCTTCATAATACTTCGTATCCGGATGCCCCGCCATCCCCGGCAATGGTACATCTGCCTCATCCTCAGGCGGAGGCCGCTCATACACCGGCCCCCTGCCAATCTTTGCCATATTCTCCCATGCCTTCAAACAACCTAACAACACCCTTGCCGCGGACGCCCACCCTGTGAGGCGATTAATCTCTCGGAGCTTATGTATAAGCCAGTCTCTATGTGATTTTTCCTGATACTGTACTCCAGCAAAGAATAGCGGGATCGAAGCCTCAATTAATGACGCCCCTAGTGACGGGTGAATTTGGGCGGTTGGGTCCGTAGGGACTAAGCCTGCAGTGATACGTGCAATGAGTATCGCGTACTGCGCCGTTTTGGGGGCGGCGACCCCTGCAGCCGTCATTATCTGTGCCGGCATACTAGGATGTATTCGGTGAAGGATAATCAAGGCGGTATAATACAGGCTTTGGAGTGTAGCGATTGAATAGGTCCGGTAATAGATGGTAGGCCCAAATGGTGTCGATTGTACTGGCATATACTCTATTGGCATAGGCTTATACTCTTGCCCCAAACTGTCTTCGAAAACTTGGAAGGCGTTATATATGTCATTCCATTCACGTTCTGCGTCGACAGTAAGGGCTTCAAGAGCGCCAGGATCTGTGGGTAGTTCTGAACACCCGGGTTGGGCGGTGATACCCTCTGAACTCGCTGTTCTGGCGAATGCCCGAGGGAGGCGTGCTGGCTCGTCTGGTATCATGCCGTACATTACTGCTCCACCACTGGGAGTTGTTGGACTTCCTTCTCGTTGCATTTGAGGGGGAGGACCGCCCCTTGGCAGAGGTGGGCCTCCAGGATATATCACCCCAGGGCCACCCATATTCATGCCCATCCCCATCGGTGGTCCTCCCATAGGCGGTCCTCCCATAGGCGGTCCTCCCATTGGCGGTCCTCCCATAGGCAGTCCTCCCATCCCGGGCTGAGGACCCCATCCTCGCCCCTTACCCTTCCCCATCATCCCCCTCGGGGGCCCACCAAGCTCCGGCGGGGGAATCCAACCCCCATTCATCCTTTCCGCCGCCTTCTTTCGTTTGATGTCTCGGGCTTGAAAGTCTGCAAGTCTTCCCATTAGGAGGAAAAGATGATCTGAAGAGCCATAAGTTGTACCCAGAGTCCCTATCCTTGCCCGAGGTGAACATTGATTCCAAAGGACATAATCCAAACTGTTCCAAGTCAGTTGTCTTACCCACTCCAGAATCTCAAGATTGGGGCACTGACATAAGTGGATTGCCGCTTAGTAAAGATTGGTATAAGTCCATCTTTACATACCACCAAAACAGATCTGACTGCAATTGACACGTCTCCAACTCCTTCGTGCTATACGTTGTCTTTTTACCTTTGCCTTTCCCAGTTCGTGGATCTCTCCTCCCGCCTCTATTACTCATTATTAGCCGGTCATCCAGATCGTTTACGATATACGCATCCCGCTGTCTTCGCGTTGCACGCATCATCAACATTCGCTGATTTCGCATTTCCGGCTCTGGATATTGTTCTCTCAACGCCCGCTCTTCCTCCAAACATTCGACACCCCTACTGAGCTCAACGAAATCAATCTCTTGTAACAGTTGCTTAGCTCCATGAATATGACTTGCCCATTTCTCATGTTCTGCTGCCATTGTTTCATAGTAGGCCAAAATCAAAGTCGCCGCTAAGGTAGCCACATGACCTCTTTTCCTTTCATCTGCTATCGACCTTCCCAGTCTTCTTAATGCGATGTGGTAGTGTAAAAGTGAGGGATGGCTAGGGCCTTTTGTCAATTTAGCAATATGTAAACTTGACAGTGCCAAAATGGAATGTAGCAGCGGTGGATGCCCCAAGGCAAGCATAGGTATGGTATACGCCCACACATTCTTTGGTGCCTGTGACCCAGGCATAAATGACAGAGCAGGGTTTGGCGCATGCCTCTCGAAGATGGATATACTCGGGCCGAGTACATAAATGAAGTGACAGAAAATCCTAGCTGTAACGGGATCAGTCAAAGGAGATGAAGTCTTGGAGGGATAGTAAGTTGACAGCGTCTGGCAATCCGGGAGGAATGACCTAAAGGAAATTCCGCGGCCTGGTTCTGGTGTTGAAGCAAGTAGGTTATTGATAGCTACCCTAGGTGTAATTATCTGGGTTTCTCCTTCGTCGCTATAGCTGAGAAGTTCTTCGTCCTCATCGCCCTGAACGTCGTACAATTCTTCCTCATCTGATAAAGCTTCATGAGGCCACATATTATCCCAGACTCCGTGTTGATAGGTATGAATAAACGCCGCTGGGTCTGCTATTGTTTCGAACGTACAGGGAAGGTAAATTCCTCTCGCCATAGATGGGTCTACTAACGGTCAGCACCGAAAAGAGGATGGTTTGCCTTCTACACAAGTTTGGATTCGTAGGCAAGGATGACAAGATACAGAATACGCAACGGCAACATGAAGGTATATTTGAACATATTGTAATATTACAAAGTAACAGAGCAACAAAGCAACACAATAACTTCTAAAGACAACAATTCACTCAGTGTAATAACTTGAGGCCTCTTCATCATTGGGGACACCAGGGAACCTACGTATGTCATTGCCCCCGTAGTGCCTATTTGTGCCTTCCGATTGGCGTCTCGATATACTATATGATCTAGTAATCGGGGAGTTGAAAGCGTCGTTGTCCACCGAAGCAGAAGTTTGATTGGTTAAACAGGGACCTACAGTCCCCGTTCCATTATAACCTGGCTGCTGAACGGCTGCCAGTCCTTCATAGAGGGGAGGTGGTCGGGTCTCTATACTTGTGGATAGAGACAGAGGGTAATCGATGTTATTAGTTGGACTAAAGCCGTAGCAGTTACTCTGCTGAGAAAGCTGGAGCTGCTGTTGCCGGCCATCAATCACAGCATGAGGTGAATGGAGAGCAGAGGGGCTGAGAGCATAGGTAAGTCCCCCAAGATGAGGTTGCGCATGCTCCAGCTGCCTCTCTCGTGAATATGGCTGCGACTGTGGCAGTTGGGAGGCTGGAGGCGCAGGAGCTATGGGCTGCAGCGTCTGCAGAGCAGGAGGTGCAGGTTGAATAGGATGGGGATAATATCGTCTATCGATTGATATCGAGGATGCGCCCGGAATTCCAGAGACTGCACGCAGGCTGTTCATACCATCTTTGAAAACAACTCTCTGGTTGTAACCTTCACATGTCCGCTTCGACTTCACGCAATTGGCACAAATTGGCCTCTCCTCACCGCATTTGATACGTCTCTTTCGGCAGGCTACATATATTCATGTCAGTAGAGTTCTTATCAAGCAGAGTAACATCCACAGGCAATCCATTCCAGGAGCTTGATACTGTGTAAATTCACACAGAAGGGATATCCTCACTTAGACAGCCTGTTTTTGTTCGTTTTCGTGAAGCCTTTGCAGCTGCACTGGCACTCGTAGGTGGGGCGTTGGTGGTTTCATTAGGAGTTGCGGTATTGGATGAGACATTCTCTATACTGTTGGTTTTTGGTGAACTTTGAGCAGCTGGCTTTGAGGAAGCCAGCTGTTTCGTCTGACTAGTAGGGGAGATTGCTGAAGTTGAGCACTCCGAGTCTGCACTTTGCTGAGCCGACATTGATTGTGAGGCCAGGTTCGCTAGGGAATGGGAACGCTAGCAAGCGAGCAATAATTCAGGAGGGAGGAGGGGGTAGGATATATTAGGGAATATTTAGCGACACAAGCACTCAAAAAATCTATAAACTCAATCTGAGGCTGTTCCCTATAAGTGGTAGGTGTATAAAACCCCCTCCGGCCGCGTTCTTGTTTTATCTTGGATAGCTATTACTTGTACCTGGTAGCTAGTAAAGCTCAGCCCTAAGAGTAAAATTTATTGCCTCCCTGAGGGTTAGTAACACCAAAATTGCTGCGTGTGAACCTTCCTGTAACTGCCCTTTCTTGGTTTTATCTCAAGATGTCTCGTCTTTGACTTTTTTCTTAGATATCCTGTGTAATTCATGGAGTTGTTAGTATGACTGCCGGATATGTATATCTCTCGCGCCCCGTAGCTGCAGCTTCCGTACTGTGTCTGCGTCTCCTCCACTGCTGCGATTCTAGTCCACAGATCGCACTCAGGAATGGCAATCTTTTGGAGCTCCGGGATCTTGCATGAAGTAGAAATGTTTTTCGATGCAGACGAGAGACGTCAAAACCACGGGGGTTCCTGGTATAGGGCGGCGCGAATAACCTACTTAGTAAGTCCCTCTATTGCAAGCTATAAAGATGTGGCGGTGAAGTAGGTATCGGGCAGAATGTTTGGTCAGAGACAATCAGATAGGTACTAAACACCATCAATTTGGGAGAGGGGCATTGAATCCAGGGGTCTCTCACAATTCTGTCTAGTTGAATAATCGTATGTTGAGCGCAGGCTGAGTTGAAAAAGCACATTCAGTTGGACTTCGACCACCTACAGCATACCCTGGTTTCCATCGGCCACCCCTGTGCAGATATTTGTGGCGCTGTGAGCCAAGCAGATCCAACACATATCCAACCACATATTCAAGCATATGCATAAGCATGTGTTCTGAAGTATCTGTGGCTCCTAAGGGCTCGATGATGCTGTGGATTTCACCCTGGGCCCTTGCGCGGTTTTAATCTTTGAAGATCTGATGGCACGATCACCAATGCCCGCAAATACCAAGTCCTTGGACTAGTACCTATAGGGAGGGTATATTATATCTGGCGTGTCAAAGAGAGAAGATATGGGGCAGGGGTGTTTTGTGCCCTGCACCCTCGTGTGCGGGAGACGAACAAAAGCGTCTAGCTCAACAGTGGGAGAGGTCGTGTCGTGACACCAAAGATACTAAGTTCCGTAGGTCAGCTCGGTGCAACATTGACTCTAGGTAACTAGGCTCATTATTCCTCAACCTCGGACTGTTCCGGATCGTCATCAACCATTTCGGCGCCGGCCTGAGAACGTGGCATTTCGTAGGAGGTTTGGGTTTCTGGGCTAAATTAAACCCATGCTTTGAGGATCGTTTTGCTGCCATCCCCGAGAAACTTGGCGAGACAACAGACAACTTCCATCTTTTTGGTGCAACCAGGCTACGTCCTCCGGCCAGTTTCCTTCGCTCCGCCGCACTCTTACCGGCTTCATCACGAAGCCAACCAGCACCATCGCCCTTTCTTTTACTCTGAAGGTTAGACAGTTTTGCTCGAAGTGAGTTTCTCAATCTCCCAAACTTTGTATAGTGCTTTGTTCGTTAAAAGATGTAACCGTATGTGTCTATTCTTGACTTCCGGAGGTGATACCATGTCAAATTCTTGGATCCGAGCAGTGCTAATGAATCCCAGGGATCCGAGTCCCTGGCCTCGCTTCTCCAACCTTTGTAGAGTAGGGTGACGAGATATGAGCTATCCGGGATTGGGTGCCACCGGGGAATATTACTATGAGAGCTCCGCGGTCAATTTATCTACATCCGAGTGTGGAAAAAGTCTCACTCTGTGGGGGGATTATGTCCCGAACACCCAGCCGCCAACAAATACTTGAGAATACTAGCGACAAGATCTCACCGCTGGGTAATCGAAGACATCAAAAAGATCTTCCATCAACAAACAATTAGTTTATGAGATTTCATCCTGTGGGTAATGCCTTTTGTGAGTGCTTGATTGGTATACGCAACGTCTAGCAGTGCAGATCACTACCACGCAAGGAATATCCATGGAAGGAGGAATCAACCTACGCAAGCATCCCCGATTGGGAGTACTCTACTCAGAAACTCTAGTGGCCGAGCTGGGGATGCATGGGTTAAACCTTGTCTAAGTGCTGATACCTAACTAGCGTACGTACGTAGGTACTCTACCCTACGAGTACCAGCACTGCCCTCCCACCGGACTTTCCGCGGGATTACCGAGTCTCACAGATGAGGAGAAGGGTACCTTGACCATAGGCTTGTCTACTCGCTGGTGAGTACAACATCTTGCGTATCATGTTGGGTGCACAGCATTTTCGATATAGGCCGACTGCATGACGAATATTATTATAAGGCCTTAGCCAATGGCTTTTCCATATGTTTACGAATGGGTACTGGAGGGGACCTAAGGATATTGATCGTTCGGGATATTGATCCCTATGACTGCGCCTGCATCCAAATGGCATGTGCATGCCATTCTGGGGAGAACTTTGTTTCTTTGAAACATTATTTTGTGGGGCCTTGTAACCAACGAATGAAAACCTGGTTTCCACCAATCAGCTGGCTTAGGAGTTACAATTGCTTACCGTGGATTAGCAGGGAGTGCCATACAGGGTGGAAAATTTTAAACTCAGACATGCAAGAGTTTACATCTTACACAAACAAAGGATACTGTACTTGACTCATTGTCAGAACTATGATTCAGAAAAATTCCGCCGCAGATAGTAAAATATTGGAAATAATGTGTAGAGAGGCTGTGGAGGAGCTGGCGATGGCTGATTTCTTTGGGTTGTCGCAAGACAGAGGACACAAAGGATTCTCGAGATCATGCATCGTATTTAAGAGGGGGATGTCAACCTGGAGAGCTCGATAGGGTATGTGAATGAACTGCATGATTTTTCCTCCAGGATGTTTCTTACAATTATACAGAGAAGACATGGTAATTTCCTGGAAGAATCCAGCGTTAAGGACATAAACCGGGGAAAGAGTTGGAATTCGGGAATGGCAAGTGATACCGTTTTTCACAGGGTCATACTATTGGAGGTTGGGGTTTTGAGGCACTCATACGGGGCAACAGGCTGGATGCCCACGTCATGTAATTATGAAGAACGTTGGTTCTCTCCCCGCACATAATTGCACCTATTCTTATTAATCGAGGATTGCTTCCAAGCTGATGGATATCGAGGTGCACATAACATTGATTCGAGACATAAGTTGCTACATTATGATAAATGCTTTAAATGTTGCCCGGTATGAGATGTGAGCTCCCAACTTGCAGGGAGGCGTATATTTGGGACTACTCTAGCCGCTTGCGGAAAGGAAGCACCGTAGTCTGGTTCCCCTCCAGAGAAATATACCTCCAAACAGAGCGGTTCACCAAACTTTGTGTTATCGAAGATCATCATAGAAACATAGTGCAGCGGGCAAGCTTCTATACTGCCGTCGCATTTGCTTAGTACCAGTTCTTCCCTTTCCTCCATTCTTCGGTAACTCTCTCTTCCATCCGCCCCTCCCTGATCGGCGATCCACTCCACTTTCACCTGCCGAAAAGCATCCACATAGCCCGCACAAAACTGGTATTATGGACCAGATTCAGAGCTTTGGAAAGAGCTTTGCCGCAAACTTCTCTCCTTTTGCTGCTAGTGCTGCTAGGAGTCAACAATATCTCAAGGAACAGCTGGGCCAGGCTGACGATAAGGTCTCGAACCCCTCTAACCCCGCCCTGACCTCCGTTTCTGCAGAAACAGCTGCTGCGACTTTCTCCTCTTCTGCTGCTACTCCATCCCTGAATGCTGCTCTTCATGATACCACTCCTACTACTGTCCCCCCATCTGGTTCCGGCTTTCCTGGAATATTCAAGGATTCGGAGGTCCTATTTGCGTTGCGGAGGAAGCTGACTGAAAATAAGACTCAACTCCCTCCGGACTATGTTGAGCTTGAAAAGCGTGTCGATGCCTTGAAGCAGGTCCATAAGGATATGTTGGCGGTGACGTATGTTCCCGGGAGTGTTGACGGAGGAGCGTACAAGCACTAATGGAGGTTCCGTGGCACAGGTCCCAGTTTTCCAATGAGGTGTGTAGCTTCTCCAACCCTGGTACTATGCAAGAATAGCTAACATTCTCGCGGGTGCATAGGCCTATGACTATCCCCCCAATCTTGTAAGATCTCGGCCCCTCATATGGTGAATGCTTACTAATATCACTGTTAGAAAGAGTCGGTGCTTGACTTGTCCCGAACTATTACGGACAAGGTGCAACTTCTATCAATGGCCAATTCGGCTGCTGAAGCCCAACAGGCTTTAACTAAGCCAGGTCCCAAACCAGCGCCCAAAACTTTCAATCATGCTATTGGCCGAGCGTCCATCGCCTCTGCTCAGATTATCGACCATTCTGACCCTCTTGCTACCGCATTGGAGAAATACGCACTTGCCAGTGAGCAAGTAGGTGAAGCGCGGCTCCAGCAGGATCACATTATTCAGCAAAGATTCAACTCTCCGTTCACCACCACCCTCAACACCAACCTGAATGTCTTTGCTGCTAAGGCCAGGCGGAATGTTGAGAATGCTAGGCTTACCCTTGATTCTGCAAAGAGCAGGGCGAAGAATGGTCCTCTCGGGTTCAGTTTACCGAGCGTTGGAGCTCAGAAGAAGCCCGACGTACTACCTTCGGACGACCACTTGACCGAGGAGCAAAGGCAAGAGATTGAAGCCGCTGAAGATGAGTTTGTGGGTGCAACAGAAGAGGCTGTTGGGGTAATGAAGAATGTTCTGGATACTCCGGAGCCACTGAGAAATCTTGCAGACCTTGTGCAGGCACAATTGGAGTTCCACAAGAAAGCGTATGAGATCTACTCAGAATTGGCACCACTGATTGATGGTCTTCAAGTTGAACAAGAGGTATGAATTTCTTTTTCTTTTATATGCTTTTAAGCACGGACATGGGTTCTGGGTTTCTTATCTGGGGGAGGGCTGATTGAATTCACGAGTCTTGATTTCTTGAACCCCGAAGGCTATGAGATTTGATGAGTTTGGAATCCATTCAGAGGAGGCGGGGGGTATGGATGATGCCCAGATGGCAGAATGATTAGAATGATTTCATTCACTGTTTTGGTGCCTTTAGAAGACTGACGGTTACTGGTAAACAGGCCAACTATAGGAAATCCCGTGAGGGCAATGCATGAGAGGGTATAGGATGCCTGGGCATGAAAGAATGGGATGAGAATGGGTGGCATTTTAAGATTTAGTTGCTATGGTTTCCCCGAGCCGGTACTGCACTACTGGTGATCAGTTTGCTTCTAAGAGTTTCATTTTGTTGTCTGTAGTTCCACTCACTTATTACAACTTATGGAAGAAGATTGGAAGGGGGAGTTTCCTTCATGAACACACATCAATCTGAGTCTGTGTAGTGTGGTAAGGAATTTGTTTACAAGTAATTTCAGTTCCTCGGTGTGTTTTCAGCCGAAAACGTTAGTTGCAGCTTTGTGCTTCTTGCTCTGACTACTAATGTATTCTATATTTCGATCCACTCCATATTAGCATCAGGGTATGAAGGAAAAGTTTGGTATTCCGTTATGGTACCAGTCCTCACAACTTGCAGACAAGACTAAACCCATCATGAGCCCTGTTCCACGTGACTGGAAATGTGGAAGCATCCACAGCGCCTGTCCACTCGTTCTCTAAATTTCAGGGTTCACTTCGCATAAGCATCTCAGGGTCGCAGCCGCTCGAAGGTTCTAGGGTACATTAGCGCCAGGGGTGAGAGCTAGGTACAATTTGGAGCTGCTGACAAATTATTTATCGGTAGGCGGAATCTCGCTTTTGGCTGGTGGGTTAACCTCCAGAGAAATCGGATTGGTGTTGGGAATATCAAAAACCTTTGGGATCGCATTCTGTGTCGATCGGACCTTTGATTGGGCAGAGAGCAGCGTATCGATAAGGAGCGCCACAAGGATTGGACCCGTGCAGTCTCGCCACTGACCTGCGTCACAGTTTCACCCGAGATTATAAGTGACGAACCGAAAGAGCACGAATATCAAAGCGAAAAGCGATAGGTTGACCGAAAGAAAAGAATTAGGTTCAGGGGCAACGGGCGTTTTGTGTACTGTGAGTACTGTGAGCCTCAAAATAGTCTGGAAACATCGGTGATACTCTTCGGTAAATAGCTAGAGGGGGAGGAGAGTAGCTTGGTTGTCTGAGCAAGAGAAAGAACCTGCACTATTTTGCTTATAGGGATTGCAAAACCAGCTTGGGCGTAGGCCTACACACAAATCAACACGCTTCAGAGGTATTCAGGCCGGAGAAAACAATATAGCTTGACACTTTAGCAAGCTACCATCTGGGACGAATATCTGACAATTGGAAAAAAAACATGTCGAGATCCCAGGCGGAGGAGTTGAAGGCACAGGGAAATATGTGAGTCTTCTAATTAGAAAGCTCCGCGGAGCCAGCTATTGTGGGAGAGAAGAGCATGTGGTGGAGTATGTGGGATATGTGGGATAGATTGAATATTCTAATCTTTGTGCGCTTTGGTGTAGGTGCTTCCAAGCGAGTGATTTTATAGGGGCAGAGAGATTTTATACGAGAGCGTAAGCCCCCGAACTAACACCGTCCGTCTCCGTTCAATTTACACAGGCATGATAGGATTATCTATGATGCCACAAACCCCGCTTACTTCACCAACCGCGCACTCTCCCGGCTCAAACTTTCTCTTTGGGAAGCCGTCATCGACGACTGTCAGCATGCACTTGATCTCCTCCCTACGTCTCTCAAAGCCTACACAT
Source organism: Terfezia claveryi (assembly GCA_015179025.1). NCBI lineage: Eukaryota > Fungi > Ascomycota > Pezizomycetes > Pezizales > Pezizaceae > Terfezia > Terfezia claveryi. The sequence goes on along the minus strand of WHUX01000100.1, from coordinate 90,158 downwards.
ATCTAGGGCAAGCTCAACTCGCCCTTGACCGCCCGAACGAAGCCCTTTCTTCCTCACAACAAGCATATAAACTTGCTATAGCTGTACGTAGTCCTAGTGCCGCGACAATAGCAGGGACAGTATTGCAGGCGAAGAAGAGGAAATGGGAGGTTTCTGAGGACAGAAGGATAATGGAGGAGGAAGGGTTACTGGGGAAGTTAGTAAAGATGTTGACTGAGGAAGGGGAGAAGGAGGTTAGTGCTGTGAAGGCGCAGTGGAGTTTGGGTAAGGCAGAGGGGAGGGTACACAATGAGCATAAGCATGAGGAAGGGGGGGAATGGAATAGAAACCGAGAAGGGGATACACAAGCTCTGGAAGCTGCAATATGGGAGGAGATTGAAGCGAGGAAACATTCAACACGCGAGAGGATTAATCTTCTCAAGGACGTCTTTGCGAGGGCGGATCCGGCTAAGTATAAACCAAGGGTACGATTCCCTACAACCCCACCGTAGACTAGGTAGCATATCAGGAATAGCGGCATGCTAATCTTTCCCCCACGCAGATTGTCCCAGACCACTTGATCGATAATATCACATTCTGCATCATGCACGATCCAGTCATAACGAAACACGGGCAAAGCTATGAGCGGGCGACGATCTTGGAGCATCTAAGAAGGAGTAAAACAGACCCATTGACACGAGAGCCATTGGCGGAGGAGGATCTCAGGCCGAATTTGGCGCTGAGAGTGGCATGTGAGGAATTTATGCGGGAGAATGGGTGGGCGGTGGATTATTAGCTGTAACCATTTTGCGGATGTGTTGGACCGGCGCGAGGTTCAGGGTAACAGGAGTCCAGCCCAGGTTTATTTCCCCTTTGTATTTGCCCCCCTTCTCCTTTGGTGAATTGGTAGCTTTTGGTCTTACTATAGCATTTTGTCATTTTTTTGTGAGTGGGGTGTTTGGCAGGCAATGGCAGGCCTAGTTTCATTTTTTGCATAGATTTTCTTGTCGTTTAATGTTACTTGGTACCTAAGCTTGCAATTGCTTGTGAGAATTTTATATTATATCTACTATCTCGATTGTTAATACGAAGTTTACATAATAGGTTGGGGATCTCTTGTAGTATCGCAAGAGTGAATGAGGTGATATATAAATTAATCACAAATGTTGGTGAGACTACTAGTACCTCAATAACCAGCTCAACAATAGTCTGCCATGTAAGTACTCCGTATTCATCTACGATTGCCCCCTCTAGAATATTCTGTTGCTAACCATACACTGTACAGACTTATTATTTCGGAATAAAAATGGAGACTTAAGAAAACGGGCTGTAGGTGAGATGACCACGTGAAAAAAAATCTTCAGGGTAATCCAAAGAAAGGGGTAATCCAATGCCTGGAAAACTTTTAATTATTATGATGTGGTTTATATGGCTGAATGCCGAACCTTTTACTAATGGCGTCCTAACTTAAGGTAGAGATTATTTTTGTTGCATTTCTAAGTGCTGTATCAACCTCCGCTAACTACGCCATGCATCGGATGCATCCAACTTGTCCCCTGCTATGCAATAAGGCAAGGTTCGATTTGCCCAATCCAGGACCCCGCTAGCTTACCCGATAGCGTTACACCCCCCCCCAAAAAAAAGAAAGCTTGTCCCCAGAACCTAACTTCTTTCGGTAAACCCGTGCTCGGGAAATTTGTTAGACCGGGAATTTGGCATCCGCATAGCATACCCCTCTTGTGCTATTATTACATCCAATAATATCCAGGAGTTACCTCCCCCCCTCCCCACCGTCGTCGGCTTTTCATTCGCGTCAATCTCACAAATTGTAAGTACCTACAGCCCCATTTAGAACTGCAAAAAAAAACGTGGGAACATCCTGGCTACTTAGTAATTTTATACAATAACCTCTAGCGTAAGTGTATTTATTGATGGGAAGTAGGATGCGCGGCCGGCGGTCTATGTATCAACTATGAAGCCGCAGAGGAGAGGACTGGATGCAGAGTGAATCATAGAATATGGATTACACGGCGAGCTACCTCAAATCCTATGATGTATCCTATCTATGGAAAGACGAGATGCAGCTTTTGTTTCCACACTGATACATGGGGTACAATCTATTGTCAACTTTTAAACATAGCTCATCTTTATCTCAATCAAGCTCACAGATTACATTCAAAACGCTTTTGTATTACTTACTTACAAGGCACAAAAATTCCGATGGTAAGGAATAAACATTAATAATGCACGGCTGTCCGTTTCCCGATTCCATATCAAATCCCAATTATTCACATAATACCATAATCCCATTACCCTGATTTCAACTGCTTCTACCCAATTTCCATTTAAAAAAGAATCACCTTGCTGTCTCTGATTGCTTTCGACCATACCCATGCCTCATTCTCAGGTAATTCCCTCTCTCAACAAGCCTTGATCTCCCCATTAAGCACCTGGTCAATCGCCTTGACTAAGATATCCGCTATCGTCCCCACACAAGTCAGCACAATCTCCAAACCCACATTGCCCCCCCACCTCAAAAGAAACTCACCATGTCTTTCGCCAAATACCAACATAGGCCTCAACCTAACTGTGTGCTCTCCACTCCCCCCAATATTTACCCCGGCAAACTTCATCGTCCTCAAAAACTCATCTCTGCGTGGAGAATCCCACGCAATAAACGTTCCCTGTCCCTTTCCTCGTAAATTCTGAATCTCCTCGGGATACTTTCGTGCCAGGCTCTCTAGGAGCGAGTAGAGATATCCACCTGTCTTTGCCGTTTTTGTGACAAGGTCATTTTTCTTGATTTCTTCAATGATGGTGCGGAATAGGAGGGCACGGGCGGGGTCACCCATCCAGCTGTACGTCATTCACACGCATCAGCAGCAGCATCAACATCTAGTGCTTAACAGTAATATCTTCCATAGGAACGAATAAAGCATACGTATTAAACTGCCTATACGGCATATTGGGCCTCAACAACGGATTCCCAAAATAATAACCCGCCGTCTGCGCCTTCTTCGCGAAAGTAACCATATCCGGTGGCGTCTGTAAATCCCAGTGATCATGTGCCCAAAACTTGCCCGTAGCCCCTACCCCCGTCTGCACCTCATCCACAATCAGCAGCACTCCGTGTTTTTTGGTAATCTGGCGCAGGCCTTGGAAGAAGTATGGTGTAGCATGGTTATCCCCTCCCTCGGACTGGATTGGCTCGACCACGCATGCTGCTATAGGGTTTTTCCAGGTGGTGAGGATGGACTCGATTTCAGCCAGACAGCGGTCTTCTTCCTTCCTATTCTCCTCAACGTATGAATCAAGCGGGTATTTGAGTGTGGGAAACGACGCCTGCGGCCAATCGAACGCGGGAATATCGACTTTGTGGATAGGTTTACTCCGAGTCGTACTCAGCGTTGCGAATAATCTCCCGTGAAATGCTTTCTTGAAGCTTAGTATACTCATTTCGGGGGATCCTGGGGACTGGTTGTTCATGCATGATGTTAGGTCTTGGGGGGAGAAGTCGACATCTTCACCACGGGAAATACGGCGGTGGTACATGAAGGCGGCTTTGTAGGCGGTTTCGTTGGCGTCGGACCCGGACATGGCAGTAAAGACTTGGTTGAGCCCGATGGGGGCTACGGAGAGGATCCCCGTGGTGAGGATGGTGGACCAGGTGTGCGGAGGGAAGTTGCCCAGGGCGGGGCGGTTGATCAGGGTAGATGCCATTTCGGGGGAGGTAGCGGTGTACATGAGGGCGGGGTTGTTGTAGCCGAGGGGGATGGAGGCGATTTGTGCATAGCTGTTCTCAGGGGAGTTAGCTATGGCCCTGCGTAGAGTAGAATATGGAATTGTGAAGAGTTCGTCTTACACATCGAGATATAACTACCCACCTCCACAAATATCAATTAGTTCTTTCCCAGCTCCCCTTCCCCACAACTCACCCCCACATCCACTTTGAGGGAACCTACATTCCCATCAACATCGCTCAAATAATTCCCAACACTGTTCTCATAATCACAAATAATGTTCACACTCCGCGTATCAAACACCTGGTCGAGCTTTGTGATTGCCCTTCTGCTCTGCGGGCCGGGGATGTCGGGCGTGATGATTTGCGGGTAGGGAGGCTCGTCGACGAGGAAGGCGGGGATGGGGACCATTGGGGAGACGATGCTGGTGGTTGCGTAGGTATTGCGGAGGAGGGAGATGGGGGATCTGGGGAGAAGGGCCCTGCGGTGGCGGGGGGGAGTGCGGAGGAGGGGACGGAACATCGTTCAATGGTGGTTTGCTGGGATCCTTCGTTGGTTAGCTGGGGATGAGGAGCACTGGGAAGGTGTATTTCCTCTATACGTACCTGTATCTACGGTAGAGAGGGGGAGGGGTACAGCTTATATGCTGGCAGCTGTAGTTTAACAAAGGTAGCTATCGCTTCGGTAGGGAGCTCCGACGTTACATAACATCCCGAGACTATGAGACTAACCCTCGCCTATCCATCTCCACACATGCGCAACCCCCACCGCATCCCCCGCGACGAAGTAACAGTTGCATTTCCTCCGATGATTTGTTTTTGGAAACGCTGGCTCTGTCCTCTGCAATCCAGCAAATTGCTGCGATATCTGGGCCGTCTTGGCAACCGGTAATTTCAGGGTAATCACTCACTCTAAATCCGAGGTTTGATTCAAAGACAAAATTACTTTAGAAAAGTTCTACGAGTGTTGAAATTGGAGAAGGCTTATCAGTAGTATTCCCTCTAGACTATCTGCCTGCTCATCCTGGTGTGGCGTTGGGGGAGCCGGCGCCGATGCGTAGGCCGTTATAAAGCATTACGACTACGAAGGTTACGAACGGAGGAAATATTGGTGATTGTGCTTAGTTCAGATTCGTTGAACTATCTTAGCTATCGCTATAGTCTGAAGGCTATGGTGCTCGTGCTCTTGTTCTCTATATACATGAGTGCGATCCGGTCACGCTTATAGTGTGCTTCCCACAGTTCAACTTTCCTCCCTGGTTTTTTTCGCACGACCGGCGAGAGTATTCCTACAAAGTATATATACATACGGAATGGGGCCGAGGGGGGCAGTGGATTAGGTAGAGGTACAGTACCTATCAAGCCGGCGCCAATATGATTCCATTTCTATTTGTGTAAAATGAATAATCGTTGGTAAGGTAGTCTGGTCATGAGAAAGAGGAGGAAGAGGACCAAATAACAGGGAGGGACTGGGTATCCCAGACCGGTTGCCGGGAGTTAGCGAGGGAAAGCTACGGAGAAGACAAGCACGAAGAGAGGGGAGGGTATCAATAATGGAGACTGCAATTCGCAAAGAACGGAGCAGAACACACCGAGCGAGCCTTAAGGGATAGAGAAGGGGGTGATCCTTCACATGAGAAAGAAGGATGCGAGTTAGACATTAGAGCACCAGTATGCGAGGTGTTTCAGACTCGGACATTTTGAGAAGGACCACTTAAGCGCACCGGGAGGACTTGGATGAGAGACGAGCAGATAGGAATGAGGCTATAGGAGAGCAAAGATTGAGAGAAGGGTGCTTCATCTCGTTGGAAGAGGAAATGGTCTCCGCACTTCTCCGCACTATCAACTCTGCTTGGCCCTCCCAAGCATGTCTGCTGCATTTCAGGGCTCCTTTGCTACTTATTGTTAGTCTGGTTGGCACACTTATTGTATAGTTATCCTTTTTTGACAAGTGCGTTTCGGTAGTTATGGATCTCAGAGTAGGAAGTTTCATGAAATATCAATGGGGATTGGGCTGTTCGAGGTCTGTATGCCAATGTCGCTCAAGGCCACCTCCTTTGTTACATATAATACACATGGGGTTATAGTAGAGCCCAGCCCATGTGCAGCTAGGCCCAGGAAAGCAGTAACTACGCTACCTAGTAGGTTTGGTGCGTGAGACTTCGGATGGTTGCATAACGGTACACTCCAATCAGTTTTTTATCTTGAGATAGAGAGCTGAGGAGATATAGATATTGGAGAATCAAATATGGAAGAAAAGCAGGTGTGAGACAAAGACGAAGGTGCATAGTTTCAAGACTAATTGTTTGGTTTATTTTAGGGATCTATTATTTGTTGGGGTTGCTATATGGTCAAAATACAAGAACATGGCAGTGGTCAATAATTGTCAACCAACTCAACCAGATTCAAGAACAAATGCATAGAATTGAGGGGAGAATCCTTACGCCGTTACATTGGGTTGCTGGTGTTGTAAGTGGAATCATTCCTTGTCATTCCTGTGTTTATCGGTTAGGTTTGTATATATACAGTACATCTACAGGCTTTTGGGATTATGGCAAGGAAGATATCTACATCCAAAAGGTGACTCATGAACATTGTTTTTATTTTTTCTTTTGTTGTTGGTGAGAGTTTTTAATTAAGTTATGTTTTTACGTTCCATAGCTCGTACACTGATTGGTTAGAACGGATTCCCGCCACCTCTAATCCAAATATAACTAAATTAGGAACTATCGCATCAATTAAAAATTAAAAATAAAAATAAAAAATCTTCTTAAAGCTACGACCACATACCTATACCTCCGCCCCGCCTACCAGATCAACCTGCGCCGAATCAACCTGCGCAGAGCAAGTTGAACCAGAACCAGCTCAATGGCTACCCAAGACACCACTCCCGCGCTCGCAGCCAGATTTCGAGCCTGGCAAGACGTTTATGTACAATATCAAGTTAACCAAAGTTGCTAATATGGTCAATAAAATTGCGGTTAACTTGCTAAAATCCTGTCTCATCTTTTCCTTGCTCTCATGATTACTCAAATAAGATGTAGATAAGAGTAATCATGAGAGCAAGGGACAGATTTTAGCAAGTTAACTTAAGTTTTTATTGATTATTGAGCAATTTCAAAGCAACCAGGAGAGGTAATCTCCTAACACTGTAACAACCGTCTCTCCCTGGGTCCTGTTTTGAGAGTCGGACAGGTTCTTGTCCGACTCTCGTTATTGTCCTTATTGTCCACTGTTATCTCTCTTCGTTCCTATTGTGAGAGTCGGACAGATTCCTACACTACTATTCTTGTCATTCCCTCATTTGTTGGCATATGGATCACATCTAACCCGACTCTTAACCATAGTGAATTCTCAAGTGTAGGATGCAGCTCTTCCGTTGCTTTGATTGGCGATGTTTTTTGATATTGCTCACAGGCCCGAACCCACTTTTCTCTATGTCTCGGTACAGCCCTCTCCACCAATACCGTAGAGCTATTATTTCATACGTCCCCTTCTTTCCCCGATACCCACTATCTTCGTGGAGCTCCTGCATAATCTCCATTTGCTTGTTCTTTTCCCATACCACCCTCTTCAGTGGCATATTCTGCCGTCCTCTGCGAAAAACAAAACCATTTTAAAGGATGAACTTCAAAGCATTGAGCCTAAAAGAGTCAAATTGCTTATCCGTCATATGTGCAGGTCATTCTAAGTCATGCAGGAACTTCCTGATCCTTCTTAACTCCCCTAGCATCTCTTGCTCTTCAACCCGTCTTCCATCTCATTTTCACCCTCATCTTCAATCTCATTCATAGTCAAATCTGCATCCATCGATTCTTCCAACTCATCCTCACTATATTCTTCCGACTCTGAAACTGATCTTCTGTGGGATAATGCATCCGAGTCTCCATACTTCTTTCCCGCTACATGCTTGATATCGCTGGAGAATAGCCCGATCCAGGCTGACTACCTGTTTACCACTAACCCTAGCAAATCTGACACTGCTTGGTTAAGTTGATAGACGAGCGTCTTAGCATTGATTTTGACTAGGAATCTGACCTTATACAGGTACTTCCTAAGCTTCTTCAGTGCCTTAAGCAACCCCCTACATCTCAACTTTCCCGCATCGTACTTTCTTTCTGCAGCAGTCCAAGCTCATCTGCAGTCCCCAATCCAGCTCTTTCGCAGCTCCCCAATCAAGCTCATCCACAGCCTCCGAATCCACCCCATCCGCCGACTCCGAATTCGCCATCGATGTTGCAGAACTTAAGGCAAGAATGTCTAGTTTCGAGGCAAACCAGGATAGCATCAAACAGCTTCTTCAGCAGTTGGTGAAGGATAAAGAGCAATCAAGTTAGGATAGGTAGGTTTCCAAAGAAGAAGCCCGGATTCGATTGCCAAAGTGGTCGCTGATCTGATTTCTTTGTCGCAAGCAGGTTTGGCAATTCCATCGAAGGACAGATATCATGTAATTAACTGCAATTGGCGAAAGCCCAACTTTCTGCCCACGCTCCAGATGTGAACTGATTCAACACATTGGCAAAATCCCCAGTCCACTACAATGCGGTATTTGGATATAACAACATTGAACGCCTCCTGATCTGGTGTCAGTCCTCGCCTCCTTTTTGCACAGTAAGGTGCTCGAATGCCATAGGATGGTGCATATGCTGGATCACCGTAGAGATATAGGCCACCGCTCAGTGCATTCGGTGGATTGTGTGCAATACCCGCCGTAATATCTCTTCCACCCCCGATTCCTGCCAGGGCTTCCAATCACCCGTAGGGCTGAACTCAGGGCTATAGAGGCTGCTAATCAAGCCATCCGGTGTCATAATTCTCTGTTACTTAATGCCATGGTACCCCTTTGCCCCGAATACTAGAGCTGCTGTTCTTTTGTAGCCGTTAAATGCATCATATCTTTCAGCCGCCCTGGGGATGCCAGCCGGCGGGTAGAGTAACATGCAAAGCCCTTGTTCCGCACACCTGGCATATCGCCCAATGTGATTTAACTGGCGAATCCACCCACCCATTCTGCAAGTCCCAAATATCTTATAAGCTCTGCGATCTCTGCTCTTGAGAATCGGAGGTATTCTAGGCACTCATGTTCCCCCATTCCGCATCCGCTAAGGCCCAGTTCTTCCTCTCATAGGTGGTTGGGGCTCGATATACAGGTGTCTTGTCATCGTTGTCGTCATCAGAAGACTCTGCATGGGTGGCCTGCCCATCAGCATAACCCCCATGTTAGCGGCCATGAGAGGTGTGTGTTGCAACGTCGATGATTACTAAGGAGAGATAGGTAGGACAGCAAAAGCTCTTTGTTTTCATTTCGTGCTTACTGGGCTACATGGGTTATAAGTGCAAGGGTGCAAAGCTCTCTCTTGGAAGGATCTGCATGCTGTGGTAATATAGGGATTGGTGGTGGTGATTATGGTGGCGTCATAGTAAGTATTGATTCTAGTGCTACTTCTGTTGTAAATTTTATAGGATAACTTCCATCGGTGCTCTACATTTCCCACCCCTTGAACTTAGCCGTTTATAGTCTCTAGTAGGAGATTCTCGATACTCTCGGCTATACCACAGAGCGACAAGGACCTATACCGCAAGATATTGATAATGCTAGCTACAAGTACCTGTCAAGGTTAATCCCTAATGACCCAGTTCAGTGCCATAGTCACCCCATACCAAGGTCGTCCTAACTGTTTCCATATTTGCCTGGGACCAGTGAATGTGAGAAAGGAGAAGAACACAAGAGAGAAAAGAAGAGCCAAGCCCCTCTTGTACGACAATACATTGTGCATAAACATCCTAGAGCTCAGTAGCGGAAAAAACTCAAGAGGAGGCAGCACCTCCCCAACGCCAGGTTCCTTGTTGGGTTGTGAAAGTACTGAAGTAGCTTTATACTCCTACGTTAAAGCAGAACACCCCTCTGCATCTTCACCATCCGCGTCGTCGTTGATGTCGCTCTGGTTCGGCGGCTCAAGGTACGTATAATAAGAAGGACTCAAGGCCTATCCATACCTTATCAGAATTGAACATCACCGTCGAAGCAGCAAGGGCCAAAAAGATTGAGACTCACCGTTACAGTATCTAGATAGAATAAGCCATTGCTCAGTGTATAAACCACGGCCTGGACCTTCACTCCCACGAACAGATATATCCCAATATCCTTCTCAACCCATAGCTTCCAGCCCTCCTCTGGCAACCCATGCTTTGGCATCCTCTCCCCTTCATACACCCAGGCCTTAGCATAGAGGCTTCCCAGCTCCCTCGATCCCCCTGCCCCACTTTTCGGCAAGTCAATGCTCAAAACCTCAAACGCAATAGCATCCTGCCTGACAAGCTTCACCCCCTCAACATCCGCAGCTATCTGCTCTGGTGTACCAATTTTAGCGATACACTCTAGGTAGTGCCTCTGCGCTATATCCCTAGGGATTCCAAGAGAGGGGTGATTCGAGGAGGATTTGCCTTCCCAGGTAGTTGCTTGGTCATCTTCGTATAAATTGAGGTAGTGGCCTCCGAAGAGGGCGGAGCAACAGGTATTGAAGAGTCCTGGAAGTTTTCCGTTTGCGGCGTTGCAGAAGAGAAGCTCCTTTTCGGCAAGAGTGCAGATGGAGATAGCTTTGAAGATATTTGATGAATATTCGGGGGCAACGTTGTGGAAGACGACCTGATTGAAGAGTGAGGACGTTTAGATGTGTACTTGCTAGGAGGGGAGTTGAACAAGACCTACATAGTTCAGAAAATTTCTAATCGTCTTAATGCCTAGCAGTAAATCTTCCTCTGTATGCAAGCAAAATACTTGTTGGATGACATGGCTCAAGAATACTTTGACCACATACTCAAAGTCGACCCACCATTCTTCGTCATCCTCAAAAACACCCGGTGCCCCTGTCCAGTCGTTTTGGTTACGAGCACTCGTCGTATAGTTTTCAACGAAGTCGGTTGCCGTTTGTGCAGCAATGTCTGCTGCATCAGGCTCCTCCGCTCCCTCTCCACGTGCTTCAAGAGAGAGACCACCTCCATAGGCTTTTTGACCAGTGCGGATGCCACCAAGGACGAGGTACCGGTCGAAGAGTTTGAGGCGTATGGGGTCCCATCGGCGTTTGGCCCGGTATCGTTGAATGCATAGCTCCATGCGTCTACCCAGATGAATTAGCTATTTTGTGGATTGTGTAGCAGGAGAAGAGGGAACATTACTCTGCAAATGGTTTTCTTCTAGACAAAAGTTAGCACGGGGTATCAACAGGTTGAAAGGGTGAACCTGCGTTGAATATAGCTTGCTTAGTTCCTCCGCCTGTTCTGGTGTTAACACGGCCTCGACATAGTATTCTAATCCCTGTATTAGCCCTGGTGCCCTGGCACAGCATTTTGGTGAATCACCTTCGAATCCTGATGGCTGGGTCTATTCATATTGTTAGAAAATAGCGCCGTCCAACTCGCCATGTCCCAGATTTCCAGATCTTGTGTCTTACATTCTTGTTCTTCTTCTTTTTACTCTTCTTCTTCTTCTTCTTGACCGGCTCTTCTGTCTCTAGGTTCTGGGCCTTAGCCTCCGCCAATAGTGCGTCATCCGTGAGTTTTTTCAAGAATGGAGGCGGTGGTGGGGGGGGCTGGAATTGTGCTGACTCCGTGTCGGAATAGCCTTCGTCAAGGTCGGCACCCATGATTGAAAGCTGCCGTGAGGATAAGTGCCGCTAGAGAGGTTTGTTCAGAAAGAGGGCAGCAGCAGTAGTAGTAGCAGCAGCAGCTCGCTTCTGCAAAGAGAAGATGTGTGGAGTGTGTGGAGAGTGTGGAGTGTTGAATTGCAGGCGACTCTTTGAGTGAACGCGGGTGGTGTGGTGGTTTAAGTACAAGTAGTACCCAAGTTGTGGAAACCAACCTGATACCGGATAGCAAACGAGTCCACCGGTAGGATATGTTCACGTAGCAGCTCGGATCAACAACTCTATTCGCAACTAATTAAGGATAAGTAGCAGGACAATTCAGTACCTGACGGTCAACCTATGGCCCCCCCCATTCTGTGCATCAGCGGACGCTGGATGTGTGATGCGCGTACATCAACAATGGTCAAACAAGGCCTCCAATCCACGCACCTTCCTGCACTACATGCAACTGGAAGTCAACGGCTTCGAAAATAATTTGAATCTAGCTTTAGCTCTCCCCGTTTGTAGCGGGCTGGGACGTAAGTTCTACTTTGCGATGATGGTCGCTCGTGATGCTAACATGAATTTGCAGGGGAAGAGGGGGCCTGATGATTCCTTGTACAGGGGGTCTGTCTGTAGTCACAACCCCTCACAGAGGGGTGGCCTTTAGGGTGGCCTGAGAGGTGGGGAAATATAATAATATGAACGCGTTCTTCTTATCGATACTGATCCTTGCCAGGGTGATAGGACTAGCCGTACTGGTGGATCTACAAAAGTTACGTGTGGAACCCCAGTTCTGAGGTTCAGGCTTTGTTCTGGTGAGCACACACATGATGGACTGGCGTCACAGGGGAATGCAAGGTAAATGTTGAAGATACTTCATCGCCTTGCAATTGGGGCTGCTGGGATAACTGCTGACCCAGGGGAGCATCAAACGGAAACGGAGATGGAAACGGCAACGGCTACACCCTCAGCTCGCGGGTTTTGTATGCGGGAAAAGTGCAGCGACCATGCACACGGGAAGCTTCACAGAGGTCTGGTGCAATTACTTGCATTGCATGGAGCATGGGGCCATGGGAGATCGCCTTTTTATTGATGCAAAAAGCAACTGATTAGTGGACCGCTCTGTGATACCCTAATCCTAATAAACAGCACGTCAGGCCCCAAAAACCAGCACGCCAGGTGTCCGCGCATTATTTGTACCAATCCCCTTGAGATCAACCTGAAACGCCAAATCTTATGGAGGTACAGATGACCGACAAAGGTCATGGGCCACCCCTGATTCTTGGGATGCTCTCGCAACGCACTTCAAGGCCCAGAAGAGATATACTAAGAATTATACTAGAATCTCAAATTGAATATCATAGATACTGATAGATAGACACATGCTTAAGTCCCTTTACCAGCAGGTTGAGCGGCCACCAGGGCGAATAACAGTTCAATTACACACCTTATCAAACCAGTTAGTTATATATGCGACTCCAGGGTAGGTCCCCCCAAGTGGTCTGTGCTGCAACAATCAACTCCCGTTCATTATGCGGACGGCTGTAAGCATTTCTCCATTGCCTGCGGAGATAGTTAATTGAGCAGATACCAAATATTCTCAATGAGACTGAGATTTGGTAAACTTGCTGGCCAAGACAGTCTGTGGACCCCCATGCTGCAAGCGGTATGAAAACTTGGATGTATGGCTCGGAGCTCCATCTTCTATCACTTCTAATGAGTTCAATTGATGAAATCTGTCTTAGAAGTGGTAGTAGATATGGTCCTAGAACCTCCTCACAATATTGCCTGGAGTTCAAACCCAATCGGTCCGTATCATGTGTTCTATTGACTGCGGTTCGCTTTAGAATTGGAACTAAAGGTGAATGATATCCATATCCAATTTCTCCCCAAACATAACCGATATACGTGCATCCTTAAATGCTGGAGCAATGAATCTTTCATCATATTCTGAATTTGGAGACTCAGGTAAGTGCATATCTTGGCATGAACATTTAGGCAAGCTACCACGTGGCGATAATTCAATAAGTACCTAATTTATCTGTAAAATATCATAGTCTTTTCCGCCGAGAAAATGGTTAGATATCATTAGCTATGTGCTCAAGAAACCCTTTTTTGGCGACTAGCTGTAGATATATATATGTGGTTTCTTGCTTGCATATCTGACTCGACGACCACTAGCTCTTAAATTCCGACTTGCTGTTTCTGGTGAAATCTTTAAACAGGATACCTCCTACGGAGGTTGTTGTGCCAACCGGACTAAACTGGAAACCAGACTAAACTGGATACTGCCGTTATTTCGCTTAATGAGGCATAGGAGATCTGAGTCTGAGAGTCTATATAAGTGCTTCTTATCACGCAAACTCAAAGTTGTTAATACAAGTAGTGAAAACTGAAAGAAAAAAAATGGATTCCATAAATTTATCGATAGAATTTACTAGGGCAATAACCATACAAATCACCACGTAAAGTGAATCCCGAAGATCATATGTATATATGTTAGTTTTTTTTTTTTTTGCAGCGGTACATCCCAACCTCAAACAGTAAAAGTTTTTCTTAAATCATTACGAATCGTGCATGAGACATACAGTACCGATTTCACCTCTCCTCGAGGATATAGTATGCTGCGTAATAGAAATCACACAGGAATAATCGAGGGCTTACCACATGCAACGAATTTCTCAAAAGCCGTTATAGATATTCTGTAGCACGGGTATGTGACGGAGAAACCCTGGGTATGTAGGGCCCTGGGTTTGGATAGGGATCGACTATTATCAGTGGGTGCAGATGTATTTTCTTTTCTATAGGCAATATTTTTTTGATGTTTATTACACTTTTCTTTATTTTTTTGACTTTTGGGTTGTGTATAGAGTGGTTGTACAACATTTTTGTCTCAATTTCTAAGCGAAATTCTGCAAGTATCAAACTGAACTAGATAACTTTGTTTCCTGCATCAGCCCAACCACCAAACTCCACCAAAAATGCCCCAAACTCTGCTGTTTATCACAGGCAATGCCAATAAGCTCCGTGAGGTCCAGGCAATATTGTCTGCAACCACTGAAGGAGTGGTAGAATTGCAGAGCCGCGATTTGGACTTGCCTGAGCTACAGGGATCGGTAGAGGAGGTATCGACGGAAAAGTGTAGGAGAGCAGCAGAGATTGTAAGTAGTGCATTAGAGAGAGAGATATGATAGAGCTTGGGCCTGAAGATGGAGAGGCAGAAAAGCGGGACTAAATCTATGGGTTTTGAGGGCAGGTTGGCGGGCCAGTGCTGGTGGAGGATACGGCGTTGGGATTTAATGCATTGAAGGGGCTGCCGGGGGTATATATGTGGGTCATACACCCATGATTTGGAACTAGAGGGGTGATGTAAGAGGAAGCTTGAGGCACTGATTTCGTTGGTGATTATGTTTAGAAAATGGTTCATGAAGTTCTTGGGTCATGAAGGTATCTCCTCCCCGCCCAGGTGTGATGTCTACGATGGACTGAGTGAGTGCTAATGATGGGTGGCGTTCCTAGGCTTGAATAATATACTAGCAGCATACTCCGATAAATCTGCAGAGGCGATATGTACGTTTGCATATTGTGAAGGGCCGGGGAAGGAGGTGTTGCTCTTTCAGGGGAAGACGAAGGTATGTAAGCCTTGCAAAAAATGGAGGGATTCACGCTAATCTGGGTATGTGTTTGTCGTAGGGGAGAATTGTCCCAGCGCGGGGTCCGGGGGATTTCGGATGGGACGCAGTGTTTGAGTATGAGGGGCAGACGTATGTTCTTCTATATTTTAAATTCCAGTGGCTGTTGAGGCTGGGGCGGCTGACAGTGGGATATAGGTACGCGGAGATGGATAATGTGGAGAAAAATAAGATTTCGCACAGAGGCAAAGCATTGGCGAAGCTGGCGGCCTGGTTGAAGGAGCATGAGGCCCAAGTATGATACGGAGCGCCTGAGGGGAAGGTTGAGAAGAAGCATACTGTATCACGACTGCATAACTGGCATAAAGTAATTGCGCATATACCTGAACCAAGATCATCCAGAAACCCAGCATACTTTGTGAATATTCTAGCCCAAATTTCTGAAATCCTTAAAAACCTTTTGGCCACCAAATAAAAACGCCAGATCCTCAATTTTGCATTTTTTGTCATAAAGAACCAGCAGAGCCAAGAATGGGCATCTATTCCTGGTCGCTCTCATCATCGCCATCCTTCTCTCCACCATTGTTTTTTGTCCATGCCTCATACCACGCCTTGATCCTCTCCACATTCGAGTCAACTTCTTCCGCAGTGTCACTCCGTAACTCGATAACGATCTCGGGGTCGTAGGAATCCCGGGCTTCTTCAAGGATGACTTGCATTATTTCTGCGTCAATGTTTTCGGTAACTTTGCTATGGCCGTAATTTCTGCACACAATATCAGTTCCCCGAAATTATGATGTTGGAATAATGGAGGTCGAATACCGCTCCGTCAAACGGTCAAAAAGTACCGTATTATCCGTCCTCAGCACCACCACCAAGTCAATCCAGCTCTCTGGAAACAAATCACAAGCATGCCAATCGATAATCTTGCCACCCGCTTTCACCTCCCCCTCAATCTCATCGAGAAGTTTGTCCTCGTCGACGATAAATGATTTGAATTCTTCGTCGAAACCGTTGTGGCAGCCTTTGTCTTTGACAATGTCGTTGATGGAGAAGTGTTCGAGAGGGGTGAGGTCAGCGAGGAGCTGCGCATGGGTGGTTTTGCCTACGGGGAGAAATTAACAGTTGTCTTTGTTGGGAAGGCACGTTGCATAGATACAGGAATTGATAAAGGAGAAATTTACGTACCGACACCAGGAGTGCCAGTGATGATGATGTTGGGGAGTTCTCGAAAGGACATTGTGGTATGTGCAGATGAATTTGAGAAAAAAAAATCAATGGGCAATTTTGAGATCTACGGGTACCTACTTAACTGTAGCAGGTAGGTAGCCAAGCCGGTTCAGCACCCACGAGACTCGTGCATTGCGAAGCGAACGCGGGGTGATGGGGCACAATTGTTTTCCGGGATAATGATAGCGATGTGCCATCGTTTCAACGATTGTTTTTCAGAGTGCTGATAATGAATGGGGAAGCAGCTGCAAGGCAGTTTATTTGACCGTCAATCACCAGACTTGCATGTTAGATTGCAGGATGTAGTTAATGTGGGGGACAAGGCGAACGCTGCTGCGGCTCCAATTTTGCTGTCGGAGTCTGGCCTCAGTAGAGGCGGAGCAGGACGTATGCATCCCCGAGACTAAGGCATCCCAGCCGTGCGGAGCGGGAGTGCAGCAACAGCTGAGCGCGGGTTGTTGGTGGAGAGGGGAACCGCAAACAGCTTGGCGGTGGACCGGTGGTGTAACAGTCAACAGGCCGGGGTTTGGAACATTTGATATTTAAATCACCAAAGCTGCCAGCACCTGGCACCCAGAGTCAAGCTATAATCTTACACGAGGCTTACTCTTGTCACGGTGATTACTGATCGCTTTCAATTATTTTCTTCATCTTACATCCCTTGTTTCCAGGCCAGTCATGACAGAAACGAACCTCAATGCGCAGCCTGGCGGATCGAGTGCCCGTAGCAAGACATTCCCCGCTGCAATGCCGTCGCAGAGCGAGACGCCTAATATACCAAGCGGGCACTATTCCCCTCTACGACATCACAAGCGTACGCAGTCGATGGGACCAAGATCGGTCAAAGAGACGTTAGATGCATGTTTAGACTATGGTGACGAGGAAAATGGAGTACGAGTTAATCAGTATGTTCAGATCACCGAGTCATGGAGGTATCCATGCTTATCCCGAGCCAAATTCAGGTACTCAATTAAGCAAGAAATCGGGCGTGGATCATACGGGGCCGTCCACCTTGCTGTGGATCAGTCCGGTCAGGAATATGTACTTGACTCTCCCTCTCTATTAGCCATGTACTTGACTCTCCCTCTCTATTAGCCATGTATTTTTTTTTCCAAAGAAACAAATACATACCTCGAGATTACCCCGATAAGAAGCCTATTTCTAAGCCCCAATATCAATGTCTCCCTAGGCAATGAAAGAATTCTCCAAATCCCGTCTCCGGAAACACTCACAATCCAATATCCTCCGGCGGCCTCACCAAGCACGGGGCCGAGGCTGCCCTCGATTACCTCTCCCCCATGGTCACCGAAGATCAGCATCGCAGATCCATGATGAGGAAGAGAATGGTAACCCGCTATATCTCATAAGGGAGGAGATTGCAATTATGAAGAAGTTGGATCATGAGAATGTTGTCAAGCTCTATGAGGTGCTGGATGACCCAGATGGAGACTCGCTTTACATGGTTATGGAATATTGTGCCAAGGGAGTGGTTATGAAGGTGGGGCTTGGGGAGAAAACTGAGCCATATATAGAGGAGCAGTGTCGGCTGTGGTTCAGAGATATGATTCTGGGGATAGAATACTGTATGTTTGCCCTCCAGCCTTGCCTAGCCCCCGCTGTAATCCCGGTATATCGATGTTAACCATATACGCAGTACACTCACAAGGAATTATACATCGTGATATCAAGCCAGATAACTTGATCCTAACTGCAGATGATTGCTTGAAAATTGTCGATTTTGGGGTCAGCGAGTTTTTCAAAAAGGGGACAAATATGTTTACGGGAAAATCAGTGGGAAGCCCTGCGTTCTTGCCTCCGGAGCTGTGTAGGATAGGGCATGGTGAGATTAGTGGGGAGGCCGCAGATGTATGGTCTATGGGTGTTACGCTCTATTGCTTGTGCTTTGGATGTCTTCCGTTTAACTATACAGGGGTCCTAGAGCTTTATGATGCCATCAGAGAAAAGGCGTAAGTCCCCACGGGTACAAGCCTCTTAGGGGTATATTCTGACATCCCTATCGTAGTCCTGAGGTACCCACGGATAATGAAGATTTGAAGGATCTCCTTCTTCAATTACTAGATAAAAATCCTGAAACAAGGATCAAAATACACCAGTTGAGGGTAACATTCCCATTCTATTCCCCACCTTAATTTCCACATCTAATCCCGCCACCACCCTCTAGGAACATCCTTGGGTAACCCGCCACGGCGAAGACAACCTTCTCTCCCACGAAGAAAACACCACTGCCATACTCGTCCCCACCGAAGAGGAGCTCAACGGTGCAATCACCAAATCCATACGCCACGTCATGACCGTAGTTAGAGCTGTCAACAAGCTGAAAGCCCTCCGCACTCGCCGGGCTGCACGTGGGAAAGCGTCCTTATCAGCAGAAAGCCATCCTGCTGATCCACCTGGTGCTGAGCCTCTGTCTCTGAACCTTAAGAACTTTGATGAAGATATTAGTTCTGTAAAGTATAGAGGGACACATTTGGCCACGGAGGGAGTGCATAGTCAGATTATTGTTGGCCACTGCGAGGGTCAAAAGAAGGGTCCCGAAAATGCTATCGCCGTCCCACCACCACGGAGAATGGATAGTGCTGTTGTACTAGAGGACGGCGAGGGTGAGGAGAGAGCCGAGGCAAACGAGAAAGAGCAAACCTGCAATCACAATGGCCTTACTGTCCCCGGGGGAAAGAAAGAGGAGAGAGTACATGGACATTCACCTTTGGATCAGCCAATTCAATTTCTATGTATTGAACCTGGAAAAGGAGAGGAGCGGGGGAAATTTGTGGTTAGTGAAAGTCCAACGGGGACGGATGAGGGCGTTTATGAGGAGGCATATAAGAAAGAGGCAGAGAGAATAAACGGGGAAGGGAAGGCCGTGGAGACTAATATAACGGCCGAGGTCATGGGGGCTGCCTGATGGGAAAGGGGGATGCAGGCATGGGCGGGAGAAGGACGGTCGGTAGTGGGTGTGAGAGACACCGAAGTGCAAAATCAGCTGTGGGTTAGAATGGGTTTGGTGTAGGTGACGTTCTCAAATCATTCTTCCGCATTGCATTGCGCTGTTTAGGGTAATTCTCGAGGGTTGGGTTGTTTGAAATATTTGCCTTATAGAATGATTTTGTAATTGCGCCTTTGTTCTCTGTGTCCTTTGTTCAGTTGGTGATTCCCAGGAGCCATGGGTCCGGGATTGCGTGTTGCCACCCATATTTTATTTTTTTTTGGGGGGGGAGAATCAGGGATGTTGAATTGTGAAAATTGAGGGAAAAGAATTGGTTTCCATAATCTTTTCAATAAGAGGAAGTGGTGGATGATGATGAAAGGAAAGTACAAGTATCTATATAGATAGGCTCCGTTTGAGCACGTTATTATTAAAAGTTTTTTTGGGCCAAGAACTCATACAAAATCAAGCAAACGTAAAGTTAATATAGAGCTTTTTGGATCCCGACAATCGCATACTCCGTACTTATAGTCTTGGTGTGTATATATATATTTTTTTCTTGGGGGGGGGGGAAGGGATCAACCTCAACCTCCAACCTCAACCTCAATAGCTTTGTTAGCCGTTCGTGAGATCTACCAAGCCTTTCTAATATTAATCCGCTTAGTACTTGTTTCGATATTATTGGGCATGATTGTTTACTGCTACAGTAGGTATGTACCCTTGGCGGCCTAGAAACGACCAATCACTGAGAAGCGACCACTGTCTAAGACATGCAGCTTGACCGGCCTCGTCAGCCTCTCCGCAGCCCCAATACCCCCTCCGTAACAGTATAATGGTCTTAACTAATATCAATCAAATCGCCAGGTCTCAGGCAACGCTAACAATACCCTCCGATCACAAGCATGCCAAAATATACGAAGCAACAGCTGCAGGAAGCGATCAAGCATGCAAAACGAGAGCCAGATGCACCTATGCTACGGATTGCAGATTTATATGGGGTAGACCGGCAGACATTACGCCGGAGGGTGCTAGGGACACAGCAGGAGCGGTCTATAGCCCATCGGGACCAGCAACTGTTCTCTACAGGTGATGAGAAAGCAATCGCTGGCTATGCTGGAATCATGGCAGATGCGGGATTTCCGCTTGGACCGGAGCTTTTGCGGCAAATTGCACAAGGAATTGTCAATGAGAGGCAAATACCCCAGAAATGCTCCTCATATGCACTCTCCGCCGGCAGCCCTTCCACCAGCAACCCTTCCGCCTCTAGTAACCCTTCCGCCTCTTCAAATACCCCTATTCATATCGTTGGTATCCACTGGGTAGATAGATTTCTTGAGCGCAATCCAGGCTTCAAAAAGGTCTATATTCGCTACCAGGAAAGGGCAAGAGCAGCAGCAACTAATGATATAGAACTACAAGCTGATTTCCTACGAAAGTTAGCAAATCTTATATGACGGAAGAATATAGCTCAGGATGATATCTGGAATTGTGATGAGAAGGGAATTACAATGGGAAGAAATAGTAGGCGCACGATGGCTATTGTACGAGTTGGGGGTAGAAGTATAGCAATGACTGAGGGGTCTCGAGAGTTTTGCAGTGTATTGGAGACTGTAAATGCTAGTGGAGAGGTTATCCCACCATTTATTGTCTGGCAGGGAAAAACTCATCGAGAATCCTATTATCGGGAGGGAGGGGTGGAACATGAAGCAACATTTGCTGTATCTCCAAGTGGGTATATGGATGATGAGCTTGGGTTTGAATACATACGTCAACACTTTGAGCCTTATACTCGCTGGGGTGTTGGAGGGGGGGCTTGTGAGTATGATGGTGATCCACCACCACGATGTCTAATTGTGGATGGTCATTCTTCTCATGTGGCATGGAGAGTGGTTAAATATGCTCTTGATCATAATATCCATATGATCTGTCTTCCATCCAAATCTACTCACCTTCTTCAACCTCTCGATGTTGGCTGCTTCTCTCTATTGCAGCGTGTCTATGAGCGCAACCTCAGTACATGGCTCCGCTGCAATCCTTTATTAGGAATATCAAAGCTTGAGTTTCTCAATATTCTCCAGCAAACTCGGAAGGAGGTTTTTACTAATGAGATTATCCGGAGTGCATGGAGAGCATCCCGTTGCTGGCCTATTGATCGCTCTCTCCCACCTCCTCAGCCACCAGCTGCTACTTTTTCAGTTGCAAGTGCTATTATAGCTGCAGATGCAGGGGTTCTGGCTGCAGGGACAGGGGTGTTAGCTGCAGGCCTAGATACTCCTGCTCGGCTTCGTCAGCTTTCTCGAACACTTGTAGAGCAGGCACGGCAGAAGCTCAAGAATGATGATAATCTTAAGAGCATGGTATATGAGCTTATTGACTTCACAGCAGAGAAGGTCACTAAGTATAGAGATATTGCACCTTATGCAGAAACCCTCAATAAGCTTCGAGATGGAAAGATACGTAAAACAAGAAAGAGATCTAGACATGTTGGAGAAGCTCGTGTACTAACCTACAAATATGTTAATGAAGGGATTAAGAAGCTTGCAGATACAGAGGCAGCAAAGGCTGAAAGGCGGCGGATTCTAGAAGAAAAGAAGAAGGTTGCAGAGGAAAAAAGGGTGGCTAAAGAAGCACTTGACAAGCAGTGGAGGCATGATTTACAGCAATATCAAGAGGTTGAGTTACCAGCATGGCAGGCAGAATGCGCAAAGATTGACCAGGCTTGGGCAGCCTTAAAGGCTACTACAAATGGAAGGTCAAAGCGTATTGGTAAAAAACCTTCCTATCCTCTTCGACCAAAACGACCGCTCAAACCCAAAGGGGGGTCTATTGCTAGTAGTGATCTCACGATAATAGCAGAGGATATATTAGAGAAGGGGGCAAATAGTGAGATTGAAGGAGAAGGTGAAGAAGGTGAAGATGAAGAAGATTTGGTGAATTCAATGCGAACTCTTGATATTGCTTATTTTGCGGAGGTTAGTGCTCTTATTTATTGGCTTCCCGTTTTACTATTTGGCAACTGTTACTAGCTATATTTATCTAACATTAATATATAGATGCATGGATAGGACTTCTAAGTAGTTGTGAGCTTATTGGCAGAATATTTCAAATACAAGCAAGGGTAGAGGGGGGTAGGGGGGGTTATGGAGGAATTTTTACTGGCGAGAGGCCTCTTGAGTACTGAGCTGGTTTTAATAGAATGCGAATGTAACCATGTTGTAGAGCGTAGTCACTTCCATAGATATGTATTTAGCTAGTTTATAGTCCTCTCTCGGTGTTGTTTGGTATATTACGTTTTGTCTGTCGCAGGGGGGCCTACAGGGGTGGTCGCTTCTCAGTTATTGGTCGTTTCTAGGGCGCCAAGGGTACCCCTCTAACTGCTTCTTAGTACAAATTATCGTAGAAGCTAGTATACACCTGACAACGCCAAGTACAGGGAACAACAGACTTTGGTTTACGTACGGGGCTTTGAAACAGAAAAAGATTTATTTGAAGGCGCCAACTAGATAAAAACTAACCTACCGTTAATCTCATAACCTTAAAAACAAAGAAAAAAAAACCTTCGAGTAAAATTTTTTTATTTCGCGCTCTTCGTGAATCCCTTTCTCCATCGTTAGGTACAGTACAATACAGTACGCCCTAGTGAGCGGCGCATCTTACACTTTTGTTTGGAACGGACGTGGACGACGGACACTCTGCTTCCCTTTCCTTCCGAGCTGACAGCCTCCCCCGCTTTCTCGATTGTTATCCATCGCATAAGGTAGTCTAAATCGTACATCGTCCCATAGCAAAAAAAAAACAATGTATCACAAGCACAAACACAACACAACACAATCTTGCTTTAAACCTCTAAACTTTTTTTCAACTAAATCTTCAGATTTGCATTCCTTTGTATAATTCCCAACCCACGCAAGTACTAACGAGAGAACATGTAAAACGGAGCAGAAATCTAGCCAAAAATTGTGATATATCAGTAACACACAACACAGTAAGAACTGGATATAGTGCTACCAGAAAAATATTTTTATCGGAAAAGCACAAAAACCACCCACAATCACTATCCTTCACCGCCATCAGCAAAAAAAAAACTGCAAATGATAACCGGCCAGCCCAATCCGAGGCCAAAACTCACCCATCTTATCAACCTCCTTCTCCTCTCACCCTACGTTCTTGCTCAAGAAAGTTGAAATTATATATACTTCATCTTCCTTGCATAGAGGTAGCTCAGAATTATAAAGGTAATAATCGCGCCCACAATGCCAAAGAACCAATACAAATCCCCTCCATCACGCCCCCCAGGGACCGAGACGTTCATTCCAAACAAACCACAAATCAGGTTCAAGGGAACCAAAATCGTGGCTATCGTCGTGATCTTCCCAAGTACTTCGTTTGCCCTGTTGTTCGTCTGAATGGCCTCGACAGAGAGGTATGCAAGATAATTGCTATGGGATCGAGAAAGCATCTTCTCAGAGTGAGCAAGATTGCCCATCATAGTGATGATGTGATCTATTTAGCATTTTGTTAGTTATATGGATATAATTATGACAAGATAGCTTTACCTTGAATATCACCCAAATACAAACCAATCTCCCCACGCGGAGTAACAGAGTACTGTTCATTGCATCTCTTTGCAAAGCCCTTAATGACATCTGCCTTTCCACCAAGCAGGCGCATCAGACCCATGACCTTCTTCCGGCACTCGCCAATCTGCTTCAGCATAAGGGTATGATCGTCCGTCCTGGCTACGAACACGGCGTCCTCAATCGCATCAGTCTCCTGTTCGATCTCATGAATGACCGGTCCAAAAGAATCGGTAATGTCATCAATAAGGGCGTAACAAATCCAGTCTGAAGACAGTGCTACATAGTCCCTCAACTTAGCAATCCGCCTCCTCACATTCGTAGAGTGGGGAGCAGGCTTGAAATAAAACGATAGGACTCCCTCACGGAAGACAATGATGTATACGTTCACTGGCTCCATAAACTCCTCCGATGTCTTGTCCTGGTCAAAGGAACGGAAACAAGTGAAATAGTAAGCCTTGAAAAGCTCGACCTTCTCGCGGGTCTCTTGAACACGAATATCTTCCGCAGTAAGAGGATGCACGGAGAATGCCTTCATCAACATTCGCTGTTCGTCCTCTGTTGGGTTGAAACAGTCGAGCCACCAGACTCCCTCACCTCCCCGGAAGAGCCCCTCGAATGTCTCTTCTTCATTCAAGAGGTCTCCAAATTCCCGTACATGGATTGTTGAGTCCATGTATGAGGAAAAGAATGTAAAGCGATCCGGGTTCTTGGGGCGGCTTTCCCTGTTTTCCCTGTCTCTGTTGGTAGCCTTCTCGTCCGATCCATATCCAATCCCAGAATCTTCACCACTACTCTGCTCATCAATCTTGATCTTGTAATATGCATTACCGGGGATAGTTGAAGATACGCTCATCTTCCGTTGACCACTCCTCAACGCCTTTTGCTCGGCCACAAATTCTTCCATTTCCTCAAAATCAATGGAGCAAAAATTTTTCTTCTCGTCTGGCATGGGAAAGCAAACATCATCATGTCCTTCATGCACTGAAGGAGTTCTTGACTGGAGTGGTCCATCACCCTCCCCATCATCGAATGTCGCTCGCCTAGAGATCGTACGTCTGAGCTGAAGAAGTAATTCGGTAGGAGCATGGCTGCTGACGGTACCGGAACGATCACGACGACGGTCGGGATCGGCAAATGCCTCTACGGAGTTTGGTGGTGATGGGGAGCGGGAAGTTGACCGAGAAGGTGGCTTCCATTCATATTGACATCCCTCAGCACGACCACGAAGAGCAGACACACCTCGGTCAATCCCAGACCTTGCAGAGTCGGGGAATGCAACTGCTGGTCCTTCGTGTTCTTCATCCACGATGGCATGTTCATTGGATACCCTGGAACTACAACGGGAGGTCCGTCCTAGTTCAGACGTGAAGATGGATAAGTCCGGTCTGCCATGGCACGCAGGCGCAATACTGATACTGGGGCTGCGCGCAGTGATTGGGGAAGACAGTTGGTTGTAGCGAGGAAGTGAATGGGGCTGGTTCCTGTGGTCATCTAGTTCGGACATTGGAACGTTGACTGGAGACCCCGAGCATGCGGATCGTGGAGTATCCATTGTATACTATTGGCTAGAAGGGAAGTATTCCTATTGTCGAATGGATAGAATGCAGAATTAAACGGAATGGATGTCTGATTGTCTTCGACCGTGCCGCACAGGTGTTGACTCGCCTTGATGCCTACCAGCACAAACCAAGAAAATCTATAACCAGGTCAGTGATCAAGGTTGCTGATGATATACGGTTCGGTTTCGCATACCAAGTGCAATGGAGGCCCAAATTAAGCCAGGGCGAATCCTGTAGCCGCTCTCCAAACCTAAGAGCACCACAACTTAAGGGGGATGAAAGACCCCTTAAAAAGTAATTAACCCAGTTTGAATGAAAGAAGAGCCAAGTGACCGAGCGAAGCAGAGAGGAGGATCGCCGAATACAAGAATCAAAATGCTTGTTCAGTGTCAATATTGGCTAATCAGGCCAGTTATGGTGGCTTCTCAGATCCTCCACAGACCCAGTACAGTGGACCGAGGAGAGGGCGAACGAAGGAGAACTTGTAGATGGTAGAACCCGCCAACTTGGTAGTTTTTGAGGGTATCACGCCGAGGCGAAATGGATTATGTGGAAATGAAGGAGTTAAGCTGATGAACTCCTCGGAGAGAAGGCGATAGGTAGCTATACGGTAGACAGATGCCAAAGCAGAGTTGTAGAGGAGTTGAGAAGAGTCGAGGACTGAAAGATGTTCAAGAACAGACTCAATCGGCAAAACGCAGCGAGAGGGGATTTGAACTAGGACTGCAGAGGGGTACTGAGAAAAGATATAGCCGTCGAGAGCTTGCGTAATTTCTTTTTTTTTCGTTCGATTTTTCCTTCTGGGGGTGTTAGGTGAACGAACACCAATTCTTTTTGCTGGTCGCGTCGATCTAGACCAGCTATGT
Source organism: Terfezia claveryi (assembly GCA_015179025.1). Lineage (NCBI taxonomy): Eukaryota > Fungi > Ascomycota > Pezizomycetes > Pezizales > Pezizaceae > Terfezia > Terfezia claveryi. The sequence goes on along the minus strand of WHUX01000100.1, from coordinate 64,004 downwards.
CCTGAATAAACCAATCGGAGGCCTGGGCCAGGTAATAGGTTTATGATATAAGAGAGGTTTTTGCAACAAGATGAAAAGGGGGAGACCGAAGTTCTGGATGAGTGGAAGAAAGAGAGGAGAGAGAAAGCGAGGGCGCGACTGGGGGAGGGGAGGGGAGGGGAGGGAGGCCCGGAAAAGAGGCACCAGCACATATGATACAAGGTTTGCTTTGCTTCCACCCCCAAGCCCATGGCCCATAGCCCACAGCCCACAGCCCGCAGCCACCACCGGCCCTTCGACTTGCAAGCTCGCTTCTCGCTTGCAGATAAATAATTATGTATATAAGTATTATGTGCATCGTGGGGTGAAACTCAACTGTTCTTGGTTGCTGCCATCTGATACTAGCAGCCTGCCTTTGCCCTGCAGCTGTCCCACATGCCCCGAGCGATTGCCCGAGCATGATAATGAATAGGCGCCATGGGGTCCCGAGAGACGGCTGTGGGTCATTTTCCCGCCCTTCTCCAAGCAAGGTTAATATAATGGGCGCCATGATGAAATAACTAACGTCCCTGATCGCCCCCCAGTAATGGATGCCGCACAGAGTCTGCACAGATATCTGTCACTGGCCATGGCATAGACAAAAACCTCTCGAACGAACCAGGCAAAGCTACACCTCTGTTTCTCCAGACTGGAGTGAGAAATATTGGTCTGTTGGGTTACGCAATTAATTCCTCTTTGCATGACCAGGTCATTATTGCCCCTTTTTAATTTTGCTCCACCAGAGCCGCAGACACTGGCTATGAGTTTAACCCCAACATTCGGCTCTGTATTTATACGCAGCAAAACTGGTGGTTATAATTCTCAGCTTTATCAGATGCCAAGCTCTAGGAGTCATCTAAAACATGCGAGTTATCAGTCATTTTGGGGGTATATTCGTTTTATACCTTATTGCACTCTGCAAACAGCTGTTATTTCCTGCCACAGTGTTGGTTTTTCTTCTGAAGGCAGGCTGCTAGAACCTTTGACTGGGAAATGCTAGTATACGTATACATATCCCGTACCAGAGTACATACATGTTATTACATATATAACATACTTTGATGCAACTTATAAGGATCAGGTTATCAGTACCCTTAAACCCCCCCTGGTTTACAACGTGTTATAGCAAATCTAGGAAAAGTATTGCATTATTGCCATGAGAGGTTAGTTGCTCTATCAGTGGTGAATACGTTTCACTCCAGCTATGTAGGCGAGACGTTACGGGAACACATACAGTACAGGGGCAGCCAGAATCAAACCCCCTTGGCAAATGCGCAGTAACCTGAACCTCCTCCTGTCACAGAAATCAAGAAAGAAACAATAAAAGGGTAAAAAAAGAAAATGGTATACTTTAGGTGAAGAAATGTAAGACTCTCTCTAAGTCAAGCCCTGCCCACTTGTTCCTTGTCCGTTAGCGTTAGAGATCATGGATACCAGGGTAACGCTCTGGCTTAATTGGAATCAGCCGTTGCTCTATTCCCGCCTCCTCACAGGCAATGTGGGGTAAGACTGCACCCGGGTATCGAAGTATTATGGGGTTATATTTCAGTTACAGATCTGCGAGAGTCCTGTGGTTGGGGAATGATATAGAAGGGTATTGATTGCAGCAATAGCGGGGAGGGGGGTGCAGTGGATGAGTGGAATTGCAAGTGGTATTGGTTTCTATATATATACTGTATATATATATATTCAGAATCTGGTGCATTTTTTATGCTGTTAGATTAGAGTATAAATCATGCTGCTGATGCGGATGGATTGCGGGAGAAAGAGGCTTGGTTGAATATCAGGATGTTGATGTTGATGTTGATCGTTCCGTTCCGTATTGGAGGTTGGGATAAGAATTGATAGATCACACCAACATGCCAAGACTTGCAACCTTTTGGCGTACGAGTCTGAATACCGAAAACACAACGCCCAGATATATCAACACTTCACCTCTTGAATACTTAGATATATATGCTAAGTTCCCTCAGAGCACTGGACTTCAGTGAAATTGCTCGAGGCTGGCCTCCGGTTTGAGTGCTGGTAGCTGATTACTCCATTGATCTTTATACTGTAACTTGCACCTTCCACCTTCCCCCTTCCCCCCTCTTGCCGCCCCGCCCCAACCAGAAAACTCTCGAGCCTCAATTGAGGTTTGGATTTTACTTTCTTGAACTCCCAAAAATTCCCCGGTACCTCTTAGAACGAACAGTGGTGGAGTTCTCTTGTACGTACCTAGTCTGTAAGGTCTAGGAGTATTCACCACAGGTACCAGCGTCAGCCAGCGCTGGGTACTCACCACCCCCGAGCTTCCCCATATGCCCTACCGGCTTCCCCCAGCAACACCACGCCCCACTCGACCTTCACAGCTGCCAGCCTCCCCCCGTCCTCAGATAAAATCCAGTCCTCCACGCCCTATTGCGATAACCTCTCCATTGCTCACATATATCTGGTCTTTGCACCAACAATACCGGGAACACAATAATCAACTCGCGAAACTCCACTGCGGGAAAAATGCCGCATTTGCAAATGCCCTCAGTGTCCCTCGTACTGAGCATGGGCCTCAACCAGGAGATTTCAAGTACAGCTCGTATGGACCATTTGGGAAACACTACGGCCAAATAGTAAAGCTACATGCGTGGAAAGGGGCGGAGATGTATTGGGGAGAATGTATGCTGAGGATATGGAGTTTGATGAAATATCAGGCGTGGACCGCTCAGCGGGATGAGAAGAGGATGGGGATAGATGAGAGGGGGTTGAGAGAGGAGGAAGAGAGAGCGTGGGAAGCGGTAGATATGTTTGGGGAGATGAGGAAGAATATAAAGAAGGAAATTGACACTGGGGATGGACGGGCTAGTGTTCCAGGCGGAACTGCAGAGAATCCGGACTGGGAAAGGAAGTTCAAGTCCTCGAACCCAACCCGGGGAACGGAATTTCCGTCTGATGAGGCTTCTGCCTATACGGATACAAGCACCGCCGGACCTTCTGTCAGCACAGAAGCCACAGTGGAGGAAGATGCTGACTCCTCTGGAAGCTCCCTAGCGGAGGGCCCAGAGCTTCTCCCATCATGGGCCCAACCTTTTGTAGACCGCGCCCCCACCTACAGCCAGAATCTCAACTATAACGATCTTCCGTCCTGGGCTATACCAGTCATCAATTCCCTCCCTCAGGAACCTCCCCATAGCAGTACTTCCTCCAATATCCCTCTCAGCCTATACTCTCCCTTCCACCAGCATCACACAACTCTAGCCTTTGATCTCACCCCCATGGAATCTGCGTATCCAGCAAGCCATATCCTCATCCTCTATCACCATGTTCTTACAAACCATCCTACTCTGTCCCAGGCAGCCCACGACAGTCGCACAGTCCCATTCCTTCGAGGGCCGCCTGATTTAATATCTACATCACTTAGGCATCTTAGGTTTAATTCGTTTAATTTCTTCTTTCGAGCTGCACTACGAAGGCATATTGGGAAGGCGAGGTGGGGGCTTGACGCAGTGAAGGAGAAGGAGGACGACAGCAAAACAAGGAAGGGAGATATAAATGAGGAAGAGCCAGAAAAATGGGGACGATGGAGTCAGTGGGAGGAAATGGTTGTAGGAGGAGAGATTAGCCCACCTGGATTAGGAAGATTTAGAGGGTACATGGGGCAGAAGTTATGGCGGTTGAAAAACCCGGGAAAGAAGTATTATAGTACTCCAATATCGCAGCATAAGGATAGGAAGCCAGAAAGAGCGAGGATGTCGGAAAGGAAAGAAAATTGGGTCCAGGAGGCACTTATGGGCACGATGGAGCCGGAGCCACTGGTAGAGGCAGAGCCGATAGATATTGCACCTGGACTTGAGAAGGCACTAGATGTACTTTTTGAGAAGCCACGAGGTAAGGTTCATGATGCAGCCCCCGTAGCAACCGTTGTTGAGGATAAAAGTGAGGTTGCGGGGCTACCAAAGGTAAAAGCTGAGCCAGTGGAATTAAAGAGACCGATCCATGAAGAGTTCAATGAGGTGGCAAGGGCGGGTAGAGAGCATCTCCCATTGAAGTGGGAGTCAAAGGTTTCAACAATCACTAATGTAGAGAGGCATGCTGAAAATATGGATGTCAAGTCTGTGGAGAATGAAGGAATTTCTGCATCCATAGCCGAGCACAAGCAGGAAGAGGATGAAATAACAAACACCTCCAAGAAATTACAAATGGAGAATAAACATATGGAGCGCGAAAGAGGGGCCATGAATAGCAACACCATGCAGAATAACCGAGCTAGGGAGTTTGAAGCGGAGTCGTTTAGTGGCGTCTTTCAAGACGTCCCAACCACGGAATTTACATTACGGAGGCGGAGAACTGGAAGAAACACCTTGATTTCTTCACGCCCACCATTCCTTGCGACAGATGTTTTCCCGCCACAATTCGCTAAATCTTCCTCCCTCCCACCACACTCCGACCCAGCGCCGTCAGCGGCCCTCCCTTTCTCCTCGCCGCTGTCTCAAATTCCCAGCCATCCTAGACCAGCAGAAAACTCCTTTGAGAACTGGGCAATAAAAACAGGACTTTTTAGATCCCCTGAAGACAGCGTCTGGGGGCACGTGGATCTTCGTACAAAGCCCCCAGCACCTAGGTCTGACAGGAAAACGAGGTGGTCAGTCCATCTCGCAGAAAAGATGGGTAGTAGTGGTGGTCAAGAACATGAGAATGAAGATATGACGGCCCTGCAACGTGAGTTGGAGCTGGCGAGAGGGAAGGTTAGTAAGATTGAGAGTAATGAGTGGTGGAAGAGAAATGGGCTGCAGCAGGTTGGGAATGTGGATATAGAAGCGAAGCCGAGGACAGCACCAGATGGACTGTGGGGGGAGGGGAGGAGGGATTGGAGGAGGAAGAAGAAAGTGTGGGGAAAGAAAAGGTAGTGCGTGAATTAAAGGGAGAAGAGGCGCTATACTGCATATTGTCCATGGGGATCTGATGCCAAATCCAAATGTAAGCATTTAATGGGTTTGATAATGGGTTACCTAGTAGAGTTGTTACAATTTTAGAGCTATACTCCGTACATGTCTATAGAGGGGGGGGGAGAGAGAGAGAGAAAAAAAAAAAGAAGCAAGTTTATACGTATGCACTACTTAATTCAAGATAATTGAGGAGACACTGTACAGTAATATAATGTCTTTGTACCTTATAAAATTCTCATATATCAAAAGAAAAAAAAGAAAAAAAAAGCCCAGTTACCCAATGCAATCACCTTCCTCCCCAAAAACCTGTCCTTCGCACAAATGAATTCTATCGGATACGGCCTTATCACCCCCCGCCCTCCCCAATCCGCCCTACTAGCCTTCCTCCCCCGGGTGTCCAAATTCCTCTTTTTTAAATTGTGAAAGTCTGGGGGGGGGGGGGGGGGGGAGCGGAGGATGTTGCTTTGGGAGGGGGGTGGGGGTACGTGGAGCTGGTGGGATGTTATTCGTTTTGGTGTAGGAGCTCTGACGCCAGCCTACTATTAGTTTGGGGGTCCGGAATTTCTAAGGTTGGGGGGGGGGGGGGGTGGTGGAGGGAAGGGGGGGAGAGGAGTTGAGGGTAATTTGCGGTTATTGCTATATCAGCAATGAATTTCCTTGACTATGTATTCTAGATTTATATCTTCCAGCACCCCCTTCGCCCCCCCTCTTTCCCCCCCCCCCCCAACTTCCCCGCCGGGTGAGAGTAGAATTTATGTATCACTACACACCGCCTTTCCCCCCCAAAATCAAAAAAAAAAAAAAAAATGCAAAAATGCATTGCAGAGACAGAGAGAGACAGAGACAGAGACAGAGAGAGAGAGAGAGAGAGCAGTAAGAAGTACGGTACAGTATATATATATACACACAATGCAGCCAGAAAACGAGAAAGAAAAAGTACAAAAAAAGGGAATTCATAGTAACTTATTATATTACACCTTTAGGATCTCCACACCACATGACATCACGTCAATTTTTTTCAAATTCAAGCCAAGTCCCTCACTTCGCCACAGTAGGTTGTGGTAACTCCCGCTCCTCCCTCTCCTTGTCCTCCTTGTTTGATTTCTTCCTCCTCGAGTCTGGGTCCTGCTCCTCTTTCTTCTCCTCCTCTATGTTTGATTTCTCCCTCCTCGAGTCTGGGATGCTCTGGTCTAAGTTTTTCTTTGCTTCTGTGGTGGCGGCGTGCACTTCCTCTTCGCTTTGACCAGTGGTGGGGGTGAGTGGGGCTGCGGGCTGTAGGTCGCTTGGGGTTGTAGTCGTTGTGGAATCTCCCGCTCCCGCAGTCGCAGCCGCAATCTCATCCTCCTCCCCCTCCTCCTCCAGCTCCAACTCCGCACCATAATGTTCCGGGTACTACCATCCAATTAGCAACACACAATCCACACAATCCCACACTACTTTGGGAGGGAAAAAACCCACCTTCTTAAAACAATCCTGCATGCCCTTAAACTTCTCAATACAATCCACGCCCTTCGGTTCCGCCGTCGAGTAGACAAAGCAGCTAAAGGCATTCCGAAACTCCTCGCCACACGGCCCATGAGCCATGCCCCCCAGGCACGGACAGTCCCAGTTGATCTCTCCCGTCTCGGGGTTGAATGCCCCTTGCTGGTCCGCTTCCTCTTCTAATTCCGAGGGCGCGGTAGTTGTGGCTCCGGGTACGGATACGTCGCCAGCGGCCTGCGAATCGGGTGAGACGTTTTCCTTCACTTTGGTGGTTGTAAGTCCCACTTCGGAGCCAGTAAGTAGGTTACTGTCTTTAGTGAGGCGGATATCGCCGAGGCGGGCGTATGTAGTATTTCCATCTCCATCATCCTCGCCATCATTGCCGTCTCCTGATCCGACGACAGCAGGCGAAGGAACATGTTTAGAATCTAAATATCCAAGAAATCAGCCTTCAAGTAACCTCCCCACCAGCAAAGTTCGTAGTAAGGTTTACATGTATTCTCTTCCGCAAACACACTACTCGTCAGGTAATAATACGTTCCCCCAATCGCCAGCGCCAACCGAGCTGCCGCGGATTTAAAGCTCTTTGGTCCTGGGCCCCACTGCTTCTTCTTCTTCTTCTTCTTCTTTGCCTGTGCAGCAGCAGCACTATTCCCGAATAGAGTCCTCCTGGCCCCCGCAGCCGCCGCCGCCGCCGTCGCGGGTACCGGTCCTAGGAGCGACAGCATCCCAGGCCTCATGAAGGCTCGGCCGCCGGCCGTCACTGTGCGGAACATTTTTCTTGGGGTGGGGGTTGGATTTATGTATGTACTCCGTACTGTGTTGGGAGGATTGCTGCAGTCAGGTCAGTTGGTGGAGAGCCGGTCAATAATAATAAATAAAACAAACAAAATTTCCTGGCAGTTAAGATTTTCGGAAGGGCAGAGGGCACGTGATGTTCATATATATGATACATAAAAGTAATGTATCTCCAGGCACAAGTTTGGAAAAATCATGGAAAAAGAAAAGAAAATGAAAAGGAAGAAAGGAAAAAGAAAAAGAAAAAGAAAAAGAAAAAAAAAAAAAAAAGACATAAGATGCATATGTTATATCTACATATACGAGACAGCACCTGTACAGATTCGATATGCTCCACTCACCACCAGTACTTGTACACCGCAGGAATTGGGCGGACCCTCCTACAGCTCTGAGGAGGCGAGGGATTGAGGATCCATAAAGCCCGCAAAGAATTGCAAAGGTCTCGTTGGAGGTGGGTAAGCTTCATGGTGGGCAGAGAGGTGGCACTGTATACATAATTCTCTAACGCATCAGACGTCCTATGTACCGAAAATACATATTGATTCCCGACCCAAGAAATACCACCACTAAGAAGTCAGGAGGTGGGAACTGTCATGTCTACAACATTCGGGCTGCCACTGTCGTCCCTTTAAATTGATATCCTAATTTCCCACACTATAGTTTGCTGGGTTCCCCTGAGGTCAATATTTACAATCATTGGCACTGTAGACGACGCTCTTCCTCGGGAGCTACAATCCCTTTAAAGAGACTTGTGGTGGCATAACTAACTCCACTCAAGTGTGTTGCGAATGCTGATATTGATCAGCATTCCCATGTTCTTTAATCTAGGTACCAGTAGTGAGAAGGCACTGCTATAAACAAACGATGTAAGCCTAAGATGACACCAAGAGGAATATAGTAGAAAAAAAAAAGAATATTAAATATACAATTCTGTTTAAAGGGTATAGGTTAGAAGTTGCAAGAGGTTGTTCGAAAGATATTGTGAAATAAATTACGATAGGAAAGTTTAGTCTAGAAAATATATACAGTAACATATCCGTACACAGTAAGCAATCCCCATAGAGATTAATCTGGCTATGTAGTTGAGGAATCCCAGTCAGAAAACTACAAAGGAGGAAGAAAGTAACCATATATCTTTTCCGTATATGACGGAGGGTAAGCCGGTCTGAAAATGTAGTTCTATGCTGTAGGGGTGCAACCAGACTAGCTGTAGGGAATCTCTCACCCGTCGCCCCAAACGGCAAGTGATGGTAACTATGAAGAGTTAGCAATAAGCACGGATTACCCTGATATCAAGATCCCTCACCTCATAACCTCGTAATCTTACAATATACCAACTAGTTATTCTTTATATTGGAACTGTTGCCAATGCCACTACCTTTCTATTCTAATCCTTCTGCCTTGTTTTCTTCAGAATTTCCCCACAAAGTAAGCAGCACAGCTGACCAAATGAGTACGGTAGCCCCTTCGGCTCCTTCCTCAAACTTCATTTACTAGCACTAAATACCGCCATGGTCACAATACTAGAATGTAATTACTAGTACATGTACTTATGGGAAAAATTACTCCTTTGTTGCTTTTTAGCACAGTATTAGTCTGGTTGGCACAACACCCTCCACAGGGTGTTGTGCCAACCAGACTAGCACAGTATATTTCTTATGGTATATGTAGAAGGCCAAGTTCATATGCCAAGATTTCGGATCAAAGAACCTTCTTCACAAACACAACAACAACGGTTCATCCCCGTACTCAAGCATCCATCCTTCTGCAGCAATGGTAACGTATAATTCCAATCCCTGCCTCATATGTACCTTTGATCTCTCTTGTAATACTCCCAACTAACTCCTGCCTCTGCAGTCTCGATATGAACTTCTCTCCCCCGAAGGTCTGCGCATCGATGGGTGAGCACCATCCCTCTTGTACCCGGGTCCCATCACGCAAAACGCAAAGACTGACAAGACCGACATAGCACAGCCGACGATGGAACGAACTCCGACGCATCTCCGCACAAATGTCTACTCAATCCGCTGCTGACGGCTCGTCATACCTAGAGCAAGGAAACACAAAAATAATATGTACTGTAATTGGACCCGCAGAAAAGGGTAGTGGCGGAGCTGGTGGTGCTGGAAGTGGCGGAGGTGGGGGTGGAAAAGGAGGTGAAGGGGATGCGAGCGTGATTTTTGAAGTCAATTACGCGGCGTTTAGTGGAACAGAGAGGAAGAAGAGGGGGAGGGGAGATAAGTGCGTATACCAATCCCAAATTTACCAATTGGGGACAAAAGGCTGGGTCCTAATATGCTTGGATAGACGAGTGGCGGAAATGCAATCCGCTCTACAGAGGACCTTTGCGTCGGTGATATTAACCCACCTATTCCCACGCTCGGAGATTATGATTACAATACACATCCTCTCCCAAGATGGCTCCGTCCTAGCGACCTGTATCAACGCTACTACGCTCGCGCTCATCGATGCAGGTATACCTCTTTACGACTACGTCACTGCCTGCACAGCTGGGTCTTCGAGTACATATATGTCAAATGAGGAGAACGCGGATCCAATGCTTGATCTTAATGCGATCGAGGAAGGAGATTTACCGTGTTTGACACTTGCGACGGTAGGAGGAGCGAGAGGATTGGCGTTGTGCAATATGGAGAATAAGGTGCAGCTGAACAGGTTGGAGGGAATGATTGCGGTGGCGGTGGGAGGTTGTGCTGAGTTGAGGGGGTGTTGGATAGAGTGGTGAGGAGGTGGGGGACGGAGGTGTTGAAGAGGAGAAATGTTGAGTCAGAGCGGGTGGGGGGTAAGGGCGATATATAACCGGCCGGTTGTTTGCTGGAAAAGTATGCATGCATACATTGGAGTGTTTGTGTTTACATTTATGCTTGGTTAAATTTCCGAGTATGATGGTTGGTGGAGTAAGGGAATCTGAGGTTGCATGGGGCAGCGTGATATCTGCAAGAGAACCGCTGGCCTCCTGGGACATGCTTATACCGGTATATAAATATGTATAAATGTAAATAACACCTACATGGGCTAGGCGCCAAGCCAAAGCCTGTTGCGGCTCAACCAAGTGGCTGGCCCACTGAGGCTGAGCCGGCTGAGAGACCAGGCTGGCTACAGTTCGGCAAGTTTAAGCGAAGGCAGCTGCTGGTAGCCGGAGCCTCACGCAACATATCTCAAGTATAGAATGCGGCAAGAAAGTACATAGGTACCCCATATAACGAATTTTATGCTGTGAATAACTGTAGGTATGTTGTTGTTTTTCCCCAGACTCCAATTCGCATCCTATATTTACTGTATACATGGCGACCTATGGTTACTAACCATTGCAACGAATTTTAGGACTTGTTTTATTACTTTGGATGTGGTTTTCGAACGGGTTTTTGAACGCTAGACTACCTATTATTGGCCATGCTGGAGGAAACTGGTATGTAGCGGTAGAGGTGAGCGAAATGAATAAATCAATAATATATATGTACTTAATCTACGTATTTACATACATATGTATGTACATATCATATATAGTACTGTACATATAACAGTCATGTTACTATATTTACTAGTGCCCCTCTCTCTCTCCGATCGCCTTCGCCGCCCCCTGAGCTTTCCTACTACCACAACATCCCTTTTACCCTTCCTCCAGTCGAGAAACGTGTCGGAGAGCTTATTCTCTCGTTCATAGTTATACTTTTAATTAACTTTATCAAACTCTCGCTTGTTGTCCCACGTTTTATTGTGGTTTGTCTTCAAAACACACACATCCGCGTTCCCCAGGCGATAACGGCATGTCCTTGACACCCCCTCCCCCATCTCCCCGATGGTGGGTAGTCCCTTCTTCGCGAGAAGCGTCGAGGCGGAGGCATACTCGGTCGCTTGTCCTCATGCTTGCCGTTCCTGGAGAATCGCCATGGGCGGCTCATCAGGATCATGGCTGTTGCCAGTGTCATCTTATTTCTTGGCAGCATCTGGAGCTTTTTCACAACGGACAGACTCCGACTTAAACGTTCGTCCTCCACCTCCCGAGTTCTACTGTAACTCACCGCTGATGCTTCTGAAACGAGACAGCTTGGAGAACCCTATATAGACTCCCCTGCAGCAGACACTCCCTCCTCAACTACCCCCCCAAACAGCGCCCCTCCACCGCCGAAAGAGAAACTGAGTTAGACCTTGAATACCACCCGGATATCGTCCCATTCCCACCTCCAGAGGGTGCTGATGATGCAGTTCTTTGTGATTAAGACAGGTTCCCAGGTCGTCTGCAACGTCTCCCGGTTCACCTTGTCACTACCACTACGCTTACACCAAACTACCTGGTCTTCTCAGACCTTGCGGAACGCATCGGCAATGTCGTCGTTCACGATTGTCTCAAGGATGTCAGGCCCAAACTTCGCGAAGCGCACCAACAGTTCCAGATTTACCGGGACGCAAAGAAGGTCAAGCCTTTCCCCGGCTTTACCGAAAAGGGAATGGCAATCCCCTCATCACGACCATTCAATATTGAGATTTCGAAGATGGATTTGAAGGGAGGATGGGATCTGGATAAATACAAGAACGTGCCGATCCTTTACCAGAGTTACCGGGCATTTCCGGATAAGAAATGGTATATATTTATCGATGCCGACTCATTCCTCTTTGTCGGGAACACTATACGCTACTTGAATGCCAACTATGATCCAGCGAAACCATTTTACATCGGAAGTCAGACTATGCTTGGGGACGAGCTTTTCGCTCATGGTGGTACCGGATACGCCCTCTCTGGAGCAGCTGCTAAACTTGCAGTTGTCGACCATCCTGATCTCGAACATGCTTTTGAGGAGTATGCTATTAGCCACTGCTGTGGAGACCATGTTTTGAGCAGAGTCATGGACAAAGTTGGCGTGAAGCTGTCCTACGAGCGTGATCGCATGCAGGGAGAGCCATGGTACGGAATCCGCTGGGACGACAAAACATGGTGTAGCAAGATTTTGACTTTCCATCACGTGAACCAAGGTGATATACAGGAACTTTGGGAGTTCGAACGCTATATGGAGAAGACCTTGAAAGAGACAAAGCGGAACGACGGTTATATTCTCTACTCTGACCTCTATCACCGATTCGCACGACCATTCTTGACAAGCTTGGAAACTCAGTGGGATAATCTTTCAAACGATTGGTGGCTTGAGCGACCTGGCTACCCGGCTGGATTTTCCACGGAGAAACCACCGACTGAAGCTGATCTTCCGAAGATTCAGGATGAGGGACAGAGGAATAAGTGGAAGGACTACCTGAAGTTGTCTGAGGTTGAGAAAGCTGCCATTGATGATCGAGGAAAATGTGGGGAAGCGTGTCAGAAGAGTAGTTCTTGCTTGCAGTGGAAGTGGGCCCCTGGGAAGTGTGTGTTAAATAAAAGTGTCATTTTCGGTCAGCGAGATACTAATCCTGAGGGGGGAAAGAAGGCGTGGTGGAGTGGATGGAACTTGGAGCGGATAGAGTCCGTTAGGAAGAGGATGCCTTGTGAGGACGGTCTTGATGGGTCATTCCCAACAGAGGAGAAGAGGAATAAGGATAATATGAATGGTGCAGGGGTGAGGAAGGGGATAATTAGAAGTGCTATTGAAAAATCATTATCGTGGCTGCGTAGCCCTGCATCCCCTCATGATAATGTTTATCCACGTTGAGGTTTTTCCTGATATCCTGTTTGTTCTGGGCTTGATGCAATGAGCGATAGTAATGGTTCCCTGATCATGATGATATTTGTGCGTTATTTTCTTTTAGATCGTTTATGACTTTGGGATTTGGATTAACTATCACGGTTGGGTTATTTTCTTTGATATGCATAATTACTATACTATACCATACGATGAGTTGAAGTTCTTTGGTACCAGTAGGGGAGAGAGCAGGTTCAAAAGAAATGGCATTGTTTTGCAAATTCGATAAAAACTCTGTAATAAGTATGAGAGATGCCCAATTCATAATGTCTAGTTGATAATGCCTTCAACTCTATGTTTAACATGTTCCGCTGGTTTTTGTTCACCATATGTATATTTCAATTTTATTTAAACAATTTTTTTTTCAATCTCAAAAAAGTCGCCCCAACCCCCCCCCCCCCCCACCCCAGTCCACTGCAACTCCTTTAACCTGCACAACTAACCTACTTCTTGAGTCGTCACCCTCGTTGTAGAACTTGTGTTGGCTCTGGAGACATATAGTGAACTGGCGTATCAAAGAATGGGATATGATAAGTACACCAAAATTGCGAGATTATGAAGTTGGGTGAACGGATAACCCCCCTTCCCCACCAAATTGAACAAATCGACATGATTGGTGAATGGGCGAGAAAGAGCTAGCTACAAGTTATGTATATAGGTATCTTCGTTTAGCACAGTAGTGTTCTAAGCCGGAATGTATCTAACGAAAGTAAGCTTTGGATATAATTTGCGATTTCATTCCACACAGCAGGGGCGAACAGAACAGTTCATACAGATTCTCGTACAATATAAGTATATTACTATGTTTCCTGCTTATCATCCTTTTTTTTTTTTGGTAATGGTTTTGGTAATGGTTTTGGATATTTGCGTATTTGATGTTATACAGTTATATACCTATGTTGGTTCGTCCGCGGGGGGGGGGGGGGAGGGCTGCTTAGTCTGGCTGCCGTTGGTCGTCCTTGCTTTGCAGTAGTAGGGGGAAAATGTGGGATTTTATCGACCTGACAAAAATGTTGTTTGGTATTTTACATTGAGCATATATGCAATAATTTATGAATAATGCCGTGACGATAAGGGGTCAAGCGGTGCTGCTCCCCCAATTTACCAAACCCTCCTTAGAACGCAAATCACTGCATCACCGTGGGCCCTCCCACCCTGCAGATGGCAGTGTCGGTGGCGGGTACTCTTGGTTACTCTGGCTCACTTGCTCCTCTGGTTCCACCCGTTTCCAAATCTCTTCTCCCTCTTCACCTCGCCCCTCAACCAAAGCCTCTCCTCCCACTTCACCTCCCCCCTCAACAAGATCCTCCTTCTTCACCGGCCCCTTCTTTCCCTTACCCAGAGGCTGATAACTCATCGTCATCATCGTTCCAATATCCCCCTCTCGCTCCTTCCACTCTTCTCCCCCTTTTTCCATCAACGTCTCCTCAATAATCCGTACCAGCTCTTCCGCCTCCGCCCTTGTAACCTTCGCCATCCCCCTCTTCCCCTTAATCACAATCTCCACCCGCATCTTCTTCGCCAGCATCTCCCCCGCCTTCCTCAATTTAATTCCCAGATCATGCTTGCTAATCGCCCAGGTAAACTGGTATTCCTTCGTCAAGCTTGCGGCCTTCTGCTCTTTTCGCTTTTGGTGCTGCTCTTTCGCTTTTTCGGTTTGCTGTTGCTCGTATAGGTTTAGGCCTTCGTGCGTGTATTGTCTTATGATGGGAGGGTTGTCCTCGGTGCCGTCCCCGGGGTTGATGAGGACGAGGTGATATATTGATAGATCAATTGAGGAGAGGAGGAGTGGGACATGCACAAGCCCATGGTATACTTGCTCGTGATCGATGAATATCGCAGTGAGGTGATTGGCTTGGATAATTTCTCCGTCACGGGGGAAGCGTTGAGGTTTGAGTGAGATGAACCGGGGGTGATGCAGCTGCAGTGAGAGAGTAACGGCGGGGAGAAGGTGGGGTCGAGAGATGGCAATTGGGCGTGCAAGGCATATGGGGGCTCCAGTGAAGGCACCGATTCGTAAGGCGAGTAGCCGTCGGAAGGGTGAGGAGGTCATAGTGAATGTGGGGTATATTTCAAAGAGCTTAGGACGATGGCCGACAACATGCAACTCTTGGCAGGATGGCGTCCCAATGCATAATGGGGGGGGCTGCATATGCACAATGTCTCGTGTTTAGTTACCGTCTCGCCAGCTTCACCATCCCACCAAGCTCCAACCAGCCTCAATTGACCCACCATGATCTCCATCGACTTTGGCCTCAACATACCCTCCAAGCCCAAAATTCCCAAGACCCCGACAGGCCCTAACACGAAAACCCATCGACATCTTCGCTAAAGGACCCAAGTCCAGAAAGCCCTCCAAACACGACCCTGCAAAGCAAAACCTCCAGTCTCCTCAAAAACTTCTGTAAACGCCGATCTGGCCACGCACACAGCATGCTCCATCTATAATTCGCCTCCACCGAAGCCCCCACCACACCTCCGGCGCAAACACCGTCTCCCTCGATGACCCGTCTACCCGGCAACCAAAATACATAACCTCCCTGCTCGCTGCGGCAGAAACCGGAAACGGGATCTCCTCCAAGCAAAGGAGCGAACTGCTGCAGAAGGAACGAGAAGCGGAGGGAGAGGAGTTTTAGGATAGGGAGAGTTTTGTTACGGCAGCGTATAAAGCCCAGCAGGAAGAGATGAAGAAACTGGTGGAGGAGGAGGCAATAGGGAGGAGGAGGAGAGGAAGAAGAGTAAAGGTTTAAGTAGGAGTTACTGGAGAGGGGAGAGAAGGCGCTTGGTAGAGGCAACGAAGGAGGCTGCGGCTGTGGGGAGGGTGAAGGGCAAGGCGAGCCCGAGGTTGGAAAAGAAGGAAATTCAACCTTCTTTCGGCGCCCTCAGCCACCAAGAAACCTACCTCTGAGACAACAGCCATCGCCTTTCTCTATAAACGCCAATGCAAGGGATTACCAGGAAAAACATAAAGTGAAATGGACCGTCGCTCGCCATAAACAAGAATGCTTGAGGAGCAGCTTGCGGTGACGTAGAAGTGGACTAGAGAGGAAGAGGAGGCGAAGGCGAAGGAATTGATAGAACGGCTGATGAGAGGAGAGGGAGCTGATGGGGGCAAAAGAGAGGTATTTGGTGAAAAAGAAAGTGAAGGAGGAGGAGGAGAGAAAGGCAAAGGAGGGGGAGGGTATAGGCTTTGTTGGTTACAGGCTTTAGGCCTGCACTCTGCGTGGTGAGATTTGACCGGCCATGGGCTAATGCGGCTGGCAGTGCACTTATATTTCATATATTTGGGTCCTTTGGACTATTGCTGGGTGTTTATTTTAATCTCGTTTTCAAGTCTGGCGAAGTTACTTAGCCGATTGGGCCCCACAACGGACACCTCGGAATCCAAATACCAAAGTACTGTAGGAAGTATTAAAGTCGTTTCGTCTTGGGCCCGGCTGGTTTTTGTCCACTGTTATTTTCATCACATGGCACATGAGAAAACTCGGTAGAGTATCTCTTAGTCCATTATGGTCTGTTTTCCTGTGATGGGATGGTTATGTTGTGAGGTGATGCCACTTTTATTAACTGTGAGCAGTATGCTATCTACCTTTAATATCTATTATTATATCGATGGAGGAATAAGAATGGGTTTGCGGGTGTGGTAGATACGATATTCTGTTGTTGTCCAGATAGGTATCACTAGTAAGCGGAGCAACAAGAAAGAAGGAAAATATATATATTAATGGTCGACTCTCTCTCTCTCACATATATACGGAAGCCGCTCCTTGAGTCTTGGGAAAAGAAGTCAGTGTCAAAAATCATGACATGCACACGAGCAACTGACAAAATAGAAGTATCCAAAGGAACTATATATGTATAGCCCAAGTATAGTCTCGAACCCGACCGCTCCTAAGGCCCAAGTAGATCTTGCAAAAAAATCAAAATATAAAAAAAAAAAAAGGTTTTATGGATATCGAGGTATCGTGCTTGGCGGTTATGGAAGGTAGATAGGTAGGCCGCAAGATTTGGGCCATGTTGTACTCCCATTAAAAGGGGAAATTAATTATTTGTTTTCCTATCCTTTTTTAAGTGCAAATACTAATGCTTGATGTTTTTATATCAAAAGGTATAATGAATGTCATAATAGAGAAGGAAAAGGTTATTGTGTCTCTGAATTCATTCATATAATACCTAATAGAATATGTTTAGTTCTATTTATATTATAGTATAGTATAAACTAATATAGTATAAGTAACATATATAATATTTTTTGATAACATGTATTTAGAGAGGTTTTTAGGTATTAATAGTACTAGAGCTTCTGCTGCTCTTTATAATATGCTTAAAAATAACCTATTATAACTTTGATTAGCTTTAAAGAAACATGCTAGTTCAAATTATTAGTAGTAGTTAAATGAGAAAATTTTGGTAATTAAGTGCATAGTTTTTAATCTTAACCTTTATGATAATTGGCCCTTAATAAACAATCCTGCTTTACTAAGATTAACTTTTCTTAATATATAGCACTTTCATTAATCAACTCTAAAGTCGATTGATATTAATAGATAGATATAAGTATATAGTATAAGGACAGGAGAATCTAATTAGATAATCTCTGTCTAGTAATATATACTATAAAGTAGATTACTAATAGTATATTATTTATCTTCACTCTTAAAGTTATTACTAGTAGTATAAGATTACTATAATAGGTAAAGTAGTATAGGAGTGTCTAAGGCACTTAAAGATTAATCAGTAGAACTTCTATATTAATTGTACTCTAACTATGTTCTAAGTTCTAACTCTCTATCTAACTGAAAGGAAATTTAGAGGACTATATATATTCCTATTAAAATAGTATTGGAGTAGTACTGAGGCAGTATATTATTTTTTGACTCTTATATAATTTAAAATCAATAGAATAGAAACTTCTAGATAGTACTTCTAAATACTATCTAATATAAAATAGGTTAAGTCTTCTCTTAACTTATATATATGAAAGTATATGATAATATATGAAATATTAGTAAGGTAAATAGCATACAATATTATATGTTTTAAGATACTTGCTAAGTAAAAAAATACATAAGAAATATATTTATGAGGAAGAAGTTTAGTCATAGAGTATAAGTAAGCCACTTCCTTATATGCTTCTCTATTTAAATAAAAACTTCTATCCTAAGAAATAAAATAGGAGTATAGATTTATATATATTAGGAGTATTCAATCTTAAAACAATTGAGCAATTAAATGCGATTATGGTTTTGATACTAAATCTATTTAGGTTGTTATAAATCTACTTGCAATACATAAAAATTTAATCCCGTGGCAAAAGATTTAGTACAGTAGTAATCCATCTCTAAAGTGAAAATACTCACACAAACAATGGTGATTAAATAGGCTCTTGATTGCTTATATCACTCGTTATAATCGAATGATTAAAATGTCTAGATCACATGTAGTTATATAAGTACTAAGATTTTGACAATACTTAGTAATTTAGCAGAAGCAGCTAAAACACTCTTGCATCTGTATACTACCTATTGATTAGTCTGGTTGCTCTATTGATATACTCTACTCATCAGCATATTCAACTTATCAACAATACTATAGATAAGTGTCAAAAAGATACTAATAACTTGGTTTTTGGTAGGTATAGAGGAAGATAAAGAGACAAGAAGATGGATGACATTATTTGAGGTGCTTATTGAAGCTATTATAGATACACTTTATACTATAGATACAGAGATAGATGCTAGGCCATTATCATTAAAAGAGCTTTCAAAAACAACTTTAATATCAGAGACAACTTTTTCTTCAGAACTGCCATCTTGGGTTGAAGATGAGGATAACATTTTCAAGGAAATACAGTTGATATTTCTCTTATATCTAATAATGACCCAATATTTAATGAGTAGAACCCTAATACCTAAATCTCAAGAGTTTTAGGAGAAAATTATACCAGCATTACTAGAAGATCATTTCTAATATTAGGAAAGAAAATAGTTTGTCTCCAGTATCTCTAGAGATAGTAATACCATTGAAGATAAAGTATATCTCCATGATTGGCAGAATGTCTCCCAGTGTCTTCTGGAGATACTGGGAGATACTGGGAGATATATAGGAGACACTTAGGAGACACCTAGGAGACATAAAAGATACAAAAGATACCAGAGACAACCCTATCTCCTAGAGACACTACCTGGCATCCCAATGCCACTTTTTTCTTACTGATGAACAGCTTTTCAAGATGAGTAAGAGTGGTTTTACATATATCTATAAGATGATTAAAGATAATGTTATTTTTTATAATAATTCACAATATCTTCAAGCCCCAATCCATAAACAGGTAGTAGTAGCCTTACGAAGGTTTGGAGTGGAATTGTCTAGTAAATTAGCAGTAACAAATATAGGACAGGTGTTTAGTATTTTTGAAGGGAGCATGGTCTTATATACCTAAAGAGTTATTAGAGCATTAGTAGCATTATGGCCTTAGGTAGTAAAATAGCCAAATTCTGAAGAATGAGCTAAAATGAAGTCTCAACTTTGAAAATCTTCTTTTAGATGGAAATTGTAGGAAGACTGTATTAGTGTACTGGATGGTACCCTATTTCCCTTTAAAGCTAAACCTTTTACAACTGACCTATCTATTGAGTAATATAACTTCTGCAAGATAAAATATGGACTTCAAGTGACAGTAGTGTATAATGATTGCAGACGAATTATTGGATTCTCATGCATATATCTTAGCTCTATATATGATACTAAAGTATTTGCTGAGATAGAGGTTTCACAGAATTCTGAAGACTTTTTTAGATACGGTCAGTACCTATTAATAGACTCAGCATATAAATTAACAGGAAGGACTATTGTCCTATATAAAAAACTAATATAGGGACAACTTATATAAGATAAGCGAGCTTTCAATCATAAACTATCTAGCTTACACATTATTATTAAGCATACTATGTCACGGCGTTAATTTACTTGCGAGCTATTTGATACCCGAACAGGCTTGTTCGAGTGTCAGCATGGTATTTGAATTTACTTGCGAGCTATTTAACACCCGAACAGGCTTGTTCGAGTGTCAGCATGGTATTTGAATTTACTTGCGAGGTATTTGACACCCGAACAGGCTTGTTCGAGTGTCAGCAGGCTTGTTCGAGTGTCTTAATACTAGAAGGGATTAGAGAGGTGGATCGCGGAGTATCACCTGCGATCGCAGGTGACGTTAAGTTAGTCGGGCGCCACTCCTTTGGCCACGGCAATCGTGTATATAGGAAGCCTTAGTTGTCGTTTCTTGTTCTTGTTCCTTACGCAACGTCTTGTATTATAACTTGGTAATACAGACTCTGCCTTTTGTCCTGATACTCCAATCTACGGTTATAGTTTCGTCTTCGTGCGCTCCTTGGAGTCACGTCTTTAGTTATAGCACAGCCATCGACTTACGCCATTACACTACGTTGCGTCGATACACTCTACTGAGCGCAACCCCTAGCTATGAACAATAACTCAGCCCGTTATTGAATTGCCGGCCGCTATTGTCGACCTAGTTCCTCGTTTGCGAACTGCGTTGAACTCAGTAAACCAGGACTACACCGGAATACTCAATGAAACCATTACCCTACTAGATCAGCTACTAGGGCTACCAGACCGACGACAAGATGTCATAAGATTACGAACCCAAGTAACGAACTTAACGAATCAACTCACGGTGCGGCAACAAGAAGACACAACCTTACGCACAGCCACTCAAGAGTTACGAGATGAAGTAACTACTCAAGAGACAGTATTAATGAGCTTCGAACACAGTTGGAAGATATGAGGGCTATCAATGCGACTTTGGCTCGGTTGCAACCAGGAGAAGGAGGGGGTCGTTCGGAGAAGATACCCAACCCAGAAAATTTCTCTGGAAAAGACCGAAATAAGCTACGCCCTTTCCTTATCCAACTACGACTAAAGGCTGCTACTTATAGTGACGAACAAGCAAAACTTCGACTAGCAGTAAATTCCTTAGCTGAAGATGCCCTAGATCAGGTTACCCCTTACGTTGAAACGATACGGTGAACCTAACCAACCTAGCAGCACTTATTACCATTCTCGAAAATGCATTCGGCGATCCAAATCGAGTAGCCAACGCAGAGTACAAACTACAAACGATGATTCAGGGGGCCAGGGAGTTCGCTGCCTATTTTGCCGAATTTCAACGATATGCAGCTGAAACGAGTTGGGGTAATATGGCTAAGTTGGCAGCGCTAAAGTGCGGACTTTCCTACCAACTACAACAAGATCTCCTCGTCATACATCCTGAGCCCACGGAGTTTAACGAGTATGTGGAGGTCTGCCAAAGGCTAGATACTTGTCGCCGCACGCTACAAACCCAAATGCGTAATCGTGTTGGACCAATGCCCCGAATGATATTATGCCCTACCGCTCCCGCTCCAGTTAACCCCCAAATAGTCCAAACTCCCTCTACCTCTACAGCCATGGGTACTCACCCTAGGCCCATGGATTTGTCTGCAGGAAGGAAGAAGATATCTCTGAGGAAAAAGCAAAGAGAATGGCTGAAGGGAGGTGCTATTATTGTGGAGGAATGGGACATGGGGTTAGAACTTGCCCACACGTACAAAAACGTACCCTACAAGTTGCTGAAACGGTTATGGAAAATACGAATAAGGGACTAGAAGTTGGGAACAGGCAAAAGAGTAGCCTCACCTCAGAGGGATGGCACTAAGTTGAGGCAGGATAAATTTCTGGACTCTTTAAGCATTTCCAGTTCGTCTTTGCAGTCTTCAGAGGAAGAAATTTTGGATGGGAATCACTTGTGTTAGTTGTGAATTAAACGATAATGGTTCCAGAATCCTTACTCATGCCCTAATAGACTGCGGAGCAACGGGTTATGCATTTATAGACCAGGAATTTGCAAGCCATCACCAACTCCCCCTTTATAAACTCAATGATCCCCGAACACTAGAAGTCATTGATGGGCGACCAATCGAGTCAGGGACAATCACACACATTAGTAAGCTAAAGCTAATAATTGATCAGCACCAAGAGGAACTTCCACTGTTTATTACCAAACTAGGCTACTACCCCATAGTATTAGGACTTCCATGGCTACGACGTCATGATGTGAATATCCGTTTCGCTAAGAACACTGTTACTTTCGACTCTGATTTTTGCCTCCACCATTGTTGTGAAAAACCCTTGACCATAAAGGGTATCTCAATTCCAGTTCCAGAAAACCCTGGAATTGCCCTTATTGCAGGATCAACCTTTAGTCGCCTAGTTAAAAAAGCAAAGCAGGTGGAAACAGCCTTCCGGACAACTATCTACGAACTTAACATGGCTTTAAAAGATCCTGAACAACAACCTAAGACGGAGGAGGATAAGATCAAGGAACTAGTGCCTTCTGAATACCACGAATTCCTTCCATTATTTAAGAAGGCTATTGCGGAAATCCTCCCCCCCCACCGACCTTACGACCATAAAATTCCTCTTAAAGAAGGATTTACTCCCCCTTTTGGACCTCTATACTCCCTATCAAAACCAGAGTTAGAGGCTCTTAAAGTATGGCTGGAAGAAAACCTGTCCAAAGGATTTATTGTGCCTCCTCATCTCCCGCAGGTGCACCTATCTTATTTGTTAAGAAGAAGGATGGGTCCTTGCGTCTTTGTGTGGATTATCGTGGTCTTAATGATGGTACCATCAAGAACCGATACCCACTACCCCTTATACGAGAGACTTTGACTAGACTTTCTAAGGCACGATACTATACGGCTCTTGACATTAGAAGCACCTACAACCTCATCGGATGGCAGAAGGAGAGGAATGGAAAACAGCGTTCCGAACTCGTTATGGCTTATATGAGACCTTAGTTATGCCTTTCGGCCTCACAAATGCTCCTGCCAGCTTCCAAATTTTATTAATGATGTTCTCCATCCCTTCCTTGATAATTTCTGTACGGCTTATTTGATGACATTTTAATATATAGTAATACCCTCGAAGAACACCGAACACATGTTACCAAGGTATTGCAAGCTCTCCAAAAAGCCGGCCTCTACCTAAAACCCGAGAAGTGTGAATTTCATAAGACCACGGTCCACTACCTAGGCATGATTATCTAGCAGAAGGGATACAAATGGATCCAGCTAAAGTTAAGGCCGTAATGGACTGGGAATCCCCAATTAACCATCATGATGCTCGTGCTTTTCTAGGATTCGCCAATTTTTATCGCCGGTTTATCAAAGACTTCTCCAAGATTGTGGCTCCTATCTGAAACTAACAAAAAAAAATACAACCTGGCATTGGAGCGACGAATGCCAGAAGGCGTTCCAAAACCTTAAAACAGCATTTACTTCCGCTTCCGTTCTCCAGCATTTTGATCCCGACCGTGAAATTATAGTAGAAACAGATGCATCAGACTACATTTCTGCTGGAATTCTTTCCAATATGATGATAATAGCATACTTCACCCTGTTGCTTACTTCTCTAAGAAGCACTCACCAACTGAATGCAACTATGAGATTTATGATAAGGAATTAATGGCTATTATCCGATGCTTCGAAGAATGGCGAGCTGAATTGGAATCCACCCCCCATCCAATCAAAGTACTCTCAGATCACAAAAATCTAGAATACTTTATGTCAACAAAGCTCCTCAACTGCCGTCAAGCTCGATGGTCAGAATTTCTCTCCCGCTTCAACTTCAAGATAGTTTACCGTCCAGGTAAAGCAGGGGGAAAACCAGATGCATTAACAAGAAGGTCAGGAGACCTTCCAAAGGAAGGAGATGAACGTATAAGGTTTCAAAATCAAGTCGTTCTCAAACCTCACAATTTAACAATCAATGCAACAGTAGAAGAGCTGGAACTAGAGGACTTGTTTAATAGGGGTTTTGAAGTTGATCCACTGCCAAGAAAGACATTAGCTAAGCTGCAACAAGGAGAGAAGTGATCTAAGGACATCTCGCTAGCCGAATGTGAAGAGGATAATGGAAAGCTAAAATATCGTAGGCGGATATATGTACCAAATTATATGCCTCTAAAGTTACGTCTAATCTAGGACCATCACGATATCCCAGCAGCGGGGCATCCAGGGCGATCCAAGACACTTGAGCTTATCTCGCGACAATATTATTGGCCAAAAATGCATAAGGATGTTGATCAGTATGTACCAATTGTCACCCCTGTCAACATGCTCGAATGACACGACATGCCCCATACGGCATTCTTCGACTACTCGCAATTCCCCAAGGTGCTTGATAAGATATCTCCATGGATTTCATTATTGGGCTACCCTAGTCAAATGGATATAACGCAATTTTGGTAGTAGTATGTCGACTAACTAAAATGCGGCACTTTATTCCCTGTCGTGATACCACTACTGTAGTGCAATTAGCAGATCTATATGCTCAGCATATCTTCCGCCTCCATGGTCTTCCTAGAACAATTGTATCAGACCGTGGGTCTCAATTCATCTCTCACTTTTGGAAAGCTCTCTGTCAAGTACTTAAGATTCAACCTCTCCTGTCCACACCGTTTCACCCTCAAACTGACGGCCAGACCGAACGAGTCAATGCCACTCTAGAACAATATTTACGGGTGTATGTTAATTATTTGCAGGATGACTGGGAGAACTGGTTGCATCTCGCCGAGTTTGCAGCTAATAATCAAGCTTCTGAAACAACTGGGTCATCTCCCTTCTTTGCGAATTATGGTTATGACCACTGTGGCAATTTGATTTCGAGGAAAAGCCCATACGACCTGATGAGCGGAGTGCTATAGAGGTGGCCGGGAAGATCAAGGAAATAATGGAACACTTACAAAACGAGATGGCTAGGGCGCAGGCACGGCAACAGGAGCAAGCAGACAAAGGATGAGATAATGCTCCAGTATTCAAGAAGGGAGATCTGGTTTGGTTTAATAGCTAGCACATTACAACACAACGGCCAAGTAGAAAGCTCGACCATAAACGGATTGGTCCCTACAAGATCACAAAGGTCATATCCCCCTATGCATACGAACTCGACTTCCCCACTAGTGTGCATTATTATCGAGTCCAGCATGTTTCACTTCTCGACTCGGCAAACAATAATCCCCTACCTGGCAATACAATCCCCCACCTCCACCAGTGATAGTTGATAATGAGGAAGAGTGGCATGTGAAAGAAATCTTGGATTCTCGTCTTCGGAGGAAGAAATTAGAGTACTTAGTGAAATGGGTAGGGTTTGAAAGACCAGACTGGGAACTGGCAACAAACATCAACAAACTCAAGGCTATTGATGACTTCTACAGGCGAAATCTGAGCAAACCAGGACCATTGCCGGAAGACGAAGACTAAGCCTCAAGGGACTTCGGCCGTAAGGAGGGGATATTGTTACGGCGTTAATTTACTGGCGAGCTATTTGATACCCGAACAGGCTTGTTCGAGTGTCAGCATGGTATTTGAATTTACTTGCGAGCTATTTGACACCCGAACAGGCTTGTTTGAGTGTCAGCATGGTATTTGAATTTACTTGCGAGGTATTTGACACCCGAACAGGCTTGTTTGAGTGTCAGTAGGCTTGTTCGAGTGTCTTAATACTAGAAGGGATTAGAGAGGTGGATCGCAGAGTATCACCTGCGATCGCAGGTGACGTCAAGTTAGTCGGGCGCCACTCCTTTGGCCATGGCAATCGTGTATATAGGAAGCCTTAGTTGTCATTTCTTGTTCTTGTTCCTTACGCAACGTCTTGTATTATAACCTTGGTAATACAGACTCTGCCTTTTGTCCTGATACTCCAATCTACGGTTATAGTTTTGTCTTCGTGTGCTCCTTGGAGTCACGTCTTTAGTTATAGCCACAGCCATCGACTTACACCATTACATACTATCAGAATCTTGAATATATAGTTCCCATACCTTCGTACTCTTCTAATCAAATCTGGAATAATAAAGGATGATCTCAAATGGACCTATGCATGGGTAGCTAGTTGCATCATTATTCATAACTTGCTCAATAAGTTTAATAATACATAAGAGCCACTTAAGGAGGAAATTAGTACAATTCTAGCTAAAGAACAGGTTAGGATCTATAAGTAAAAAGATATTAGTGAAGTTAATGAGGATGATAATGTTGGAGATAGGGTTTTCAAAGGGGCAATATAAGGTATAAAATACTATTTTTAGATTTCCTAGATATAGAGTATGGGGGCAGGGAGTATATAGAAGAGGAGATGGATATGTAAGGGGTATTACAATGCTATTGCCCTCATAACTTATGCAATTTTGTAGTTGTTTGCTTAGCTTGTTCACTTAGCTTAGGAGAAAGCCTTAGTATATTATTATTGCTCAAGTATTTTGACAGGTACCTAAGTAAAAGCAAAGTGATAACAGCAAATAATGTATTTATTTATAATTGCTAAGTACAAGAGTACTTACACTATAGTTAAGTTCTTCTGAGCTTGTTACTCTAAACTTCAACCAATCTCCTATCCATCACATTAGGAGATCTTCATTAATTATATATCAAAATCAAGGCATTCTTCCAAGCCTTTAACAGCTATTTCTAGAATAGAATCTGCATAAGATGAGGTAATAGAGCAATGATCCTCATCTGTCATCAAAGAGCATAAAACTTGGGATTGTACTGATAGTTGATTCAAATTCAAAGGACCTAAGTTAAGTATATCAGTCATTATAGAGGTTAGCAATCCTTAGAAAAGCTCTAGAGGAAGACTAAAGTTTCCCATTTTTGAAGTATCCAAAGCTAAGTAGAGCTTGTCCAATTTAGTCTGCTTTTCTTGAATACTAAGTTTCTGAAGTTCAATATCCCTTCTTTCCTGCTCTATTTTTGCTTGATGTTCTAGCTCCACTTGTTTCAATATAAGCTTATAGCCATGTTGGTTAGTAGATCCCTCATATTGATAAAGACGTGCTTGATACTTCATCCTATCCAATTCATTTCAAGCTGCCTTATGTTCTTCATTATACTCCAAAACTTCAGTAATAAGTCTTAAAGTATCTTTATCCCCCTTGTTCCCCTTTGTATGAAGAGAACGAGCTTTATCTAACTTTGTCTTCTAAAGAAACCCTTTATCCTTATTAGCTTCTGCTAACTTTCCTTTTCCAGAAAGGAAACTCGAAGCAGTAGGAGCCTTGACTTTCTTTATCATTCAGTCTTCTTCTCCCCCTTCATCAATCAAATCAACCTGATGCTTATGATTTCCACCTCCAGATATATGCTGTGCTGGCTTCACCTTCAACTGAGACTTTGGAAGCCTTAAGGGGGTAAATTGGTTAAGAAGATCATTACTATCATCTTTTCTAGGTATAACTGAATGGCTTCTGCTAGCGGACCAATCACTAAGTAGCTCATTATTGAAAACATCTGCAAGTTCTGTAGTAATAGTAATGGATGACTCTTTGCTCACTTGAGTTAGTGTGCTCGCTTGAGTTAGTATACTCACTTGAGTTAGTGCACTTGCTACCTCAGGCTCTGGCTTCTCTTCTTTTTTATCTTCAGGAATGATGTACTCCAAATCTCCCAATAACCTATTTATCCTAATACTAAGTTTTCCACCAAATACCTCTTCATAACATTCTTCCAAGAATGAGTTCAGCAATTCGAATATTAGACAAATAGCTAAGAGCTATTGAATCGCTAAGACAACCTTCATAACTAGCTTTCCTTCTTCCTTCTTATTTGTCTCGATATCTCTAAACCCTGTTTAGTTCAAAAGAGCTTTTGCTCTCTTATATTTTTCCAGTATTTGATTGACATGAATCTTGGTTTTAAGCCCTATAGAATCAGGGATCTTCAATTCGATTGCCCAAGAATAAGCCACATCAATCTTCAGTAGCTTTCTCCACTTGGGAAAAAACTCCTCTTTCATCTTTAAAGCCAATGCTATATCAATTGGCCCATTCTATTTGATATTTTTTTCTGATAAATCCATATCTATATTTTAGGACTATACTACATCTGTCTTTCTTAGTCAGCCCATTCTGTCCCCTGCTCTCAAAACTGCTGTTAGCTACTTGCTTCCCATGTACTACATACATAATCCTACTTTGAAGAACAGCTTACCTTGGAGAGAGTCCTTTGGCTGCACCTCGTATAGTACCAGCCAAGATCGTAGTAAGTGATGTACTAGTAACTGTTGTATCTGCCTGCCCTCAAAACTACTGTTAGCTGCTTGCTTCCACCATATATATAATCTTTCTCTGAAGAATAGCTCACCTTAGAGAGAGTCCTTTAGCTGCACCTTATATGGTATAGGCCAGGATCATAGTGAGTGATGTACTGGTAACTATTGTACAGAGATCTCTCGTTATAAGTATACTCTCTAGACCAGCTGAAGTATACTTGTAACTGTAACGTGGGCTCTGGGAACAAGGTGACCAAGGGGTACTCCAGGGTAAGGGCAAGGCTAGGATAACACACACGTAGGAACGCTACGTGTATGACCAGGGGGAGGCTGAGAGGGGAGGCAAGGGCAAGAGGCAGGAGAGGCAGAGAGCAAGGGATACGAGATATATGGAAGTAGTTGCCGCATATGTCAAGGGAGGCAGCTGTGCTGCAGAGTTGTTTGTACGAGACAAGGATGTACACAAGGGAGGTGTACAAGCGCTGGGAGAAGCAAGATCCTGTATTGGGTATACAAGACGTTGGATAGGGATCCAACGACAGTACGAGGGACAGGCTCTATATATACATAACTCGGTCAGGGCAATGGGGGAAATAAGCTTCCCTATCTCAGAAGCCAAGCAAGGTAACGATAACACAATAACCTATCACCTGCAATCGCAGGTGATGACAAAGACAACAATGGCAATGACCTATCACCTGTGATCGCAGGTGATGACAACTGAATACACGGTTGTTACACTATCCCCCCCTTAGGCTGGAGCTCCAGCGACTAGGAGGCTTGGGCACGATAACCGGCAAAATCAATACAGAAAACAACAACAAGAGTAAGGACAAGACCTCCAACTCCGAACAACAACAAGAACAGAAAAAACAACAAGGATGCAAAGTCATAATCTCAGTCGACTGGGCGAGGCTTCCTGGGGTATTGCTGGTGGAACAGGGTAACCAAATCCTGCGCATTCTCCAAGTCCTCTGTGGGTTGCCAGGTAGTCTCCTCGTCCCCTACCCACTTGACCTTATACTGAACTTGCCCATAGCGTTTTCTGGAGTCCAGTACCTCCTCAACCTCCCACTCCTCTTCACTTGCGATCACCATTGGAGGAGGTGGGAGGTGCTTTTGCCCGGGAAGGGGATCGTCGGCGGCTGGCTCAATCTCCGAGACATGAACGACCGAATGGCGCTTGATATCCTTGGGAAATCTCAGCCGGTAAGCATGAGTGCCCACAGCTGCTAACACCTTATAGGGGCCTAGGAACTTGTGATCCAACTTACGAGAGGGTCGTTCTGTCTGGAAGTGTCTGCTAGAGAGCCATACCTTGTCTCCTGGTTGGTATTTGGGGGCTGGTAACCTAGACCCATTGGCATATTCTGCTTGCCTGACCTGAGCATAACCCAACTCAGTCTTCAGGGTAGAGTGGAGTTCAGAAATCTGCGTGGCGAACTCCTTGGCTGGGGCATTCTCCCTGGCCTTACGCAGAGGTACTAGGGAGTCTATGAACTGAGGGTGCCAGCCATAATTGGCCAGGAATGGGGACGTTTTCAGTGACTCGGAGAACTGGTTGTTGGCGGCAAATTCGCAGGTTGCTAGCAACGAAACCCAGTTGTTCTGCTAGTAGCTGACGAAGGCTCGCAGATACTGTTCCATAATTGCATTCATCCTTTCCGATTGGCCGTCCATCTGGGGGTGGTAAGCTGTTGACAGATGAACATTGATCCCCAGAAGTTCGCAGAAAGCTTGCCAGAATTCTAAGGTAAACTGAGGGCCACGGTTAGACACGATCGATTCAGGGAGGCCATGGTACCGGAATACATTATTGAGGTAGAGGTTGGCTAACTCCGGAGCGGAGCAGGTATCCCGGCAAGGTATAACATGCCTCATCTTCGTCAACCGATCCACCACCATCAGGATAGCATTGAATCCCGAGTCCTTCGGCAACCCAGTTACAAAGTCTATGGTCAGGTGTTGCCAGGGCTGATCCGAGATCTCCAGGGGCTTCAAGGTTCCGTAGGGGGCATGACAATTGGGTTTTGCACGCTTGCAGATATGGCAGTTCCGTATGTACTATTCTACCTCCTTTCACTAGTTGATCCATATGTATTGTCTAGCTAGTAGTTCTAACATCTTAGCCACTCCAGGGTGACCTGTAGCCAGGGTATCATGGTGTTCCTTGATCAGCTGCATCCGCAGCTCCCCTTCAGGTATATAGAGCCGATCTAGGTGGTATAGGAGGCTGTCCTAGGTGGTGCACTCGGCTAGGGAAATCTTGGTATGACGGCACTGTCCAGACTCCACTGCGGTGATTATATCCTTAACCAGGTCGTCCTCTGCATATGCCTATCATATCCGCAGAAGGAGATCTGCTCCGGGGCTCGCTTCAGCTTTAGCATCAGCCTCAGCATTAGCATCAGCCTCAGCATCAGCATCAGCATCAGCATCAGCATCAGCATCAGCATCAGCATCAGCAAGGCTATTGGCCGCTAGGTCGAGATTTTCAGGTTTCAGTACCACCTGATTTTGGTACTTCAGCCTTTCATCCCCCCCTTTAGGCAGATCTCCTGATCTCCTAGTCAGTGCGTCTGGCTTACCCCTAGCTTTTCTAGGCCAATACTTGATCTTGAAATTGAATCGAGATAAGAACTCTGACCACCTAGCCTGCCATCGGTTCAGCAGCTTAGTGGTGGTGAAGTACTCAAGATTCTTATGATCGGATAGTACCTCGATGATCCCCTTGGCTGACTCTAGGTGTGGCCTCCACTCCTCAAATACTCACACAATGGCCATTAACTCCTTATCATAGATTTCATAATTACACTCCACCAGAGAGTGCTTTTTTGAGAAGTATGCCACTGGGTGGAGGATGCCGTTATCATCGTTCTGGGACAGGATTCCTGCAGAGACATAGTCGGAGGCATTGGTTTCGACGACACACTCCTATTCGGGGTTGAAATGGGCCAGGATCGGTGCTGAGCAGAAAGCTTCCTTGAGGTTCTGGAAGGCGGATTGGGCTTCTGGATTCTAGTGGAAGGCCCTTTTCGTCAGGTGTGACCTAGCTTCTACCTTTGTTTTCGTCAGGGCCATCAGGGGTGCCATGATCCTTTAGTATCTCAAGATAAATCGGCGGTAGAAGTTGGCAAATCCTAGGAAGGCTTGCACATCCTAGGAAGGCTTGCACATCCTTCAAATTGGCTAGGGTTTCCCACTCTTGGATTGTAGCAACTTTGGCGGGGTTCATCCTAATACCTTCCATGGTTATGATCAAGCTCAGGTACTTCACTTCTTGGACGTGGAATTCGCATTTTTCAGGCTTAAGGTACAGCCCAGCCTGCTCTAGCTTCTCCAAGACTTGCCTGACATGGATTTTGTGCTCTGCTAGAGTATCTGAATAGATCAAGATATCGTCAAGGTAAGCCATGCAGAACACAATCAGGAAGTCTCGCAGAGTGTTGTTAATAAAGTGTTGGAAAGAGGCCGGGGCATTGGTTAAGCCAAAGGGCATGACGTTGTACTCGAAGTGGCCATAACGTGTCCGGAAGGCAGTTTTCCACTCCTCTCCCTCAGCGATCTGTACCAGGTTGTACGCCCCTCTCAAGTCCAATTTGGTGAACCATTTTGCCTTGGAAAGCCTGGCTAATGTCTCTTGGATTAGAGGTAGGGGGTACCTGTTTTTGACCGTTATCTCGTTCAGGCCACGATAATCAACACACAACTGAAGAAAACTGTCCAATTTCTTTACGAACAGTACAAGAGCACCCGCCGGGGAAGAGCTGTGCCGAATGAAGCTCTTATTCAAGTTTTCCTCCAGGTACTTCTTCAGGGCCTCCAATTCCACTCGGGACATTCCATAGAGGGGGCCATAAGGGGGAGTTTTTCCTTCAATCAGCGGGATTGTATGGTCGTAAGGTCGATGGGGGGCAAGCTTTTCCGCGGCCTTCTCTGAGAATAAATCAATAAACTCATGGTACTCATCCGGAACCAAGGATTTCCACTCCTCCTTGGACCTGGTCTTGTTAATTTCCAGATTGATCTCATAAATTGAGAGGGTATGGGCCTTGAGCTTATGCCTCCTGATGAGATGAGCAAAGGCCCCTGCTCTAATAAAGTTAATATTCAGGGGTTTTGCAGGGGTGGGGGATATTGGGGAGACTGGGGGAACAGGGGTAACCGGGGAAACCGGGGAAACAGGGGGAATGGTGGCATTGATGTATGCAGGCGGGAGTACCACCTGAGTCAGGTGGATTATTGGGGGTGGCAATGCGCACAGCCCAGTGACAGTGGTTTTTGGATCTCCACAGTGTTTTTTGTAATAAGGGCTATTGAATTGCAGGGTGTAAGAGCCGAAGCTGACTGATACATCGTGCATCCTAAGCCAGGAGATCCCAAGGACAATTGGATACTTTAGCTTGGTTACGAACATTAGGAGATCTTCCGAGTGATCACTCATGGCGCTGGGCAGGCATGCGAGGTCGGTAATCACCCCAGAAGAGATAGGGCAGCCGTCAATAACATCAAGAAGGCGGGGGGTTTTTAGCTTGGAGGTTGGTATAGAGTTTCTATTGATGAAGGTCTGGTTAATGAATGCTATTCCTGAAGCACCACAATCTATGAGAGCTGATGTAACCACTATTTTATCATTGAACTTAACAGTTATAGGTACAATGAAGTGCTCGCCAAACAGGCGAGACTTATCAACAGATATAGATGTAGGCAAAGAAAATGCAGACAAAGATAAATGACCCAAAATAGGTCCCTTGCTAGTGTCAGCAACTAGGCAAGGGACTCTGCTTTTCCTGACTCCTCTGGGGTCTCGGACACCGCATGTACGGCCAGGAAGCAATTCTTTCTCAAAGGACAGGCTACAATGAAGTGATCCCCTTTTTCACAGGCAATGCACAACCCATTGTTACGGCGACGTTCTCTCTCTTCTTGTGTCAGGTGGGGCCTTCCTGATGATAAATCCATTGGGGTGGTACTGCCAGCTACCAGGGACAGGTGGGCTGGCTTATTGGCTATAGCTTGGATCTGAGGGCTCGGGTTCTGGGGTCGCAGTTACTGCGTTTGGCTCTGGGGGTGCTGTACTCTCACAGGCCGATAGGTACTGGAGGCGCTGGTCTGGGCTCTCAACCTAGCCAATTTTTGCTCCATCTTTGACGCCTAATCAATGTATTCATCGAGAGTTTTGATATCTGGAGCTTGCAGAAGGGCCCTTTTGAGCTCAATATTGAGGCCCTCCTCGAATTGTTCCCACTTCACTCGATCATTCCACTCCACCTCTACTGCCAACCTTGAGAATTCGGCTACATATGCTGAGAGGTCATGACCTTTCTGTTTTAATTCTCGGAGAGCACGAGTGGCTGTACCCATAGGATCCGGGTCTCCAAAAGCACGGTCGAGGATTGTGAATAAAGCAGCAATGTCAGGGAGGTTGAAGCGGTCATCGAGCACATAGGGTTGGACCTGGTCCAAAGCTATGCCCTCCAGTAGGCCATATATATAGGCTAATCGGTACTGAATGGTAGGGAATTTTGCAGCATCCCCATTCAGTTTGATCTTGATGGAATTTTTCCAGGCTTTCAGGCGAGTCCTGTCACCATTAAACTTTGGTGGGGTAGGGAGATCTTGGGTTTTGGGTGTCTGGAATGCTTGGGGTGCTGGGACTGTTTGGAATCCGATCATGTCCAGGGCCCTATTCAGGGTCTGAATGGTTCTTCTTTCGTTGACTAAGTCGTTCTGGGCGGTCGTGAGGTTGTTTTGGTAGGAGGCGAGGTCGGCCTGGCATGAGAAGAGGTCTTCGGTGAGTATTGTGACTTCGTCATTAGCCCTGGTCTGTTTTTGTTGTCCTTCATATATGGCCGATTCCAGCTGTTGACCTAATGCATCTGTGGCAAGATAGATATCGATAATGGTCTGGCGATAGCTGCTGAAGTCGGCCTGGTTCATAGGGATGGGCAGGGCTTTCCAGGCCCGAAATCTGACTGCGAGCACAGAAGTGGTGTCTTGGGTAGACATTGAGCGTACCGGTTGATCAGAGTGATCCAACGTAGTGTAACGTGGGCTCTAGGAACAAGGCGACCAAGGGGTACGCTGGGGCAAGGGTAAGGCTAGGATAACACATACGTAGGAACGCTACGTGTGTGACCAGGGGGAGGCTGAGATGGGAGGCAAGGGCAAGAGGCAGAAGAGGCAGAGGGCAAGGGACATGAGACACGTGGAAGCAGTTGCTGCATGTGTCAAAGGAGGCAGCTGTGCTGCAGAGTTGTTTGTACGAGACAAGGATATACACAAGGGAGGTGCACAAGCACTGGGAGAAGCAAGGTCCTGTATTGGGTATACAAGACGTTGGATGGGGATCCAACGACAGTACGAGGGACAGGCTCTATATATACATAACTCAGTCAAGGCAATGGGGGAAATAAGCTTCTCTATCTCGGAAGCCAAGCAAGGTAACGATAACACAATAACCCATCACCTGCGATTGCAGGTGATGACAAAGACAACAATGGCAATGACCCATCACCTGCGATCGCAGGTGATGACAACTGAACACACGGTTGTTACAGTAACCAATATATTCTTATATCTAGTGAAATGGAAATAAAGATAGAGCAAGCAAGAAAAGGCAATAAAAATGGTATAATCAATACCAGATATCCTAATAACAAGTATAAGTACTGATAATATTAAATAAATAAAATAAAATAGAGAAATGAGTGGAAGGAATAGTAGAAGGAGGAGGCTTGAACTGGTACAAAGTCAGTAATCCTGTATTAAACATGGTGACTTCTGCACTGAATCTTAAGAGTTTCAATACGTCTTTTCTCTCACTTGAGGACATCTTGCAGCTCAGTGATATTGGGTATAGGTTCAGCTTGGTGAGGGAAGAGGAGCAACCCTTCGATGTAGGCTAAAGCTACCTGTAGGGTAACTGAAGGAGATGGCAGTGGCTCAGTTTTGGGTTCATTAACTGCAGTAGGAAGATAGGTTATTAGAATTGCATCTTCAATGTCAGAGATTAGATCTTCTACTATCTCGCTACATGGATCAATAAACTGAGCTTGCAAGTCATTACAAGAAAGCTGGAGATCTGGATGAGTAACCTGAATACAATCAAATATTTCCTCCTCAATTTCCATAATATTATTGAGTGCAGGATCAATTGCCAGTTGAAGAAATAGTCCATGAATCTTAACCTGACTCACTAAAAAACAGTGCTTCAGTGTAAAAGGTTTGATGGCAGTTTTTCAAGCATCAATACCCTATTGAATAGCATGTAAAAGGTTAATAGAGTCATAAGGATTTTCGTTTGAATATGACTCTGCATGACAGATAATATGGTGCATCATAGATCTTCGGTAATGAGCCTTCCAGGTCCAAATAATTTCTTGATCTATAGGCTGATATTTTGATATCGTTTTCGAAGGTAGCTAGACAATATGAACAGATAGAAGAAGATCCTCATCCTCTAATTCTGCAATAGCATATTCATGTATACTAAAGTTATCTAAAAGTAAGGCAACTTTTCTCCTTCCAACCTACTTCTGAAACTATAATAACCATTCCCGTATAACAAATGTATTATTCCAAGCTGTACTATTCCACCTATATATACATCCTAAACTATCTCAATTAATTCCTTTAAAACACTAGGGGTTTTGATAATATCTAATGAACCAGATAGGTGTCTTTTCACTTCCATCAGCATTCCCACATATAAATACTATAATCTAGCTCTTATCTTGCTTAATACCTTTAGGTTACTCTGTAGCAAATATAGAACTCAGCACTCATTTCCAATACAATCTTGTCTCATTTATATTGTATATATCCTTCTGGTTATAATTTGATAAGATATTATGAATTTCTTGTATCAATATTGCCATCTCTTCTCTATTGTAAGGAAGTGGCTTACTCATACCCTATGACTAATCCTCTCCCTCACAAATGTATTTCTTATATATTTTCTTACTCAGCAAGCATCTCAAAACACATAACATTCTGTATGCTATCTGCCTTGCTAATATTTTACATGCTATCACATGCTTTCACATGCTATCACATACTTTCACATGCTATCACATGCTTTCACATGCTATTACATGCTTTCACATGCTATTACATGCTTTCACATGTATAAGTCAAAGTTAAGACTTAACCTATTTTATACTAGATAGTATTTGGAAGTACTATCTAGAGGATCAGATGATGTTGATCTCAATTATATGTAAGAATCAGATGATAGTATACTGCCTCAGCACTATCCCAGCACTGCCCTGTTGGAAACATATATAGTCTCCTAAATTTCCCTTCAGTTAGACAGACAGTTGGAACTCAGAACATAGTTAGAGTACAATCAATATAGAAGTTCCACTGGTTAATTCTCTAAGTGCCTTTGGCACTCCTATACTACTTTACCTATTATAGTAATCTTATGCTACTGGTAATATCTTTAATAATGAGATTGAACAATATACTATTAGTAATCTACTTTGTAGTATACATTACTAGCCTGAAATTATCTGATTAGATTGGATCCTTATCTAATCTAATCTGATTGTCCAGTCCCCCTGACAACACTTTATATTTTTTTAACCTAAGAACTTAATTCTTACCTAACTAGGAAGGCCTGATCAACTTTACCTAATCAATAAAGTTTCTACCAACAAGAGTAGAAACTAGAGCTAGTATAAGCCTACAACATAAAGCACAGTAGCACAAAGTCTGATAGTCAGTAGTAAGACTATCCTCCAAATAGCAACAGTAACACTATTCAATAAATAGCAACTAGTAAAAGCCTACAAATAGTAGCAAAACAATAGAAGAGGGCAAAAACAACTATATTTAACTGGCAAATACAAAGAAACAACAAACTATCTAATTTGGTAATTCTGAGACCTAGAAACTGCCTTAGAAGTCTAATAAGGGTATGGATTATAGGAACAAGTCCTATCAACATCCAAACTTCAGAGAGTATCCCAGCCCCACTCTCTACCTAGCCTAAAGAAAAATTAGGAATTCTTCCAATAAGCAGAACAAGGAAAGTTTCTGTACCTCTCCCTCCAAAAAGAACATAAGTAGTATCTAGCAGTCCAACCCCTATTCTTCCACTTAATATTCTTCCCAGCATTAAGTGGAAACCCTACTCCTATAACAATCTCATTAACAAAAGTAACTCTTTTTCCCTTCAGCCTTCTCTCTCCCTTACAATAGTTAACCTTGGTATCAGAAGCTATAGAAAGAGAATAAGAAGGAAGTTGATAAGAAGTAGATCCTTCCTCATCAGGATCCACCTTAAAGAAAGCAGGAATAGAAGAAACAGAGTCCAAGGAATCAGTAGTATAATATCTGATAGATATGAAGACTCCTAAACAAAAAAGTACTAGTATAATAGAAGGAGGAGCTAGAGCTAGGAAAGGCAGGAGAAACATCACAAAGGAATATAGTTTGCCTTTATGGCATCTGACGCCTTCGGTGCCACTAATGACAAACTGCCAGTTACCGGCGCGCTCCGCTGTTTCTCTGTCTCCCCGACGCCGGCTCTTCACAGGCTGCCTGCTGACGCTGGCACCACATGGTCCTCCTCCTGACCCTGACGTTCCTGCACAATCATCAGGAACGAGCTCTGACGCTATGTCTTGGGAGGTACCGCCCTGGCGCCGTGTTTTCTGAGGTGCCGCCGTGATGCGTGTCTTTAACATCGACGCCCTGGCACAACTACCTGATAGGCAAACCACTGTGTTCACTCAGAGCATGGAGGTGATAGCAGCTATACATTGCAAGAACTATGTACGTTTGAATTTCTATATACATAGCTGAGCTATAGATGCACTTCCAACAAACCATTCCTTCATGTATCCCACTTGAACTCATCCTGCGCATATGCCTCCAAAAATCCTAGCGGTTCCCTGATCTGAGCCGTCTGCAAAGTCGTTATCGCCGTGCTTTGATCTAATAATATCCATATAGCTATTAACAACAGAAGGCTGATATCGCGAGACTGCACATACCTAGAGCTACCCAATTGCTGGCTGATGTAGTCATCCACTGCCATGAGCAATGCCTATTACTAGAGCAATTAGCTATGCGTTCCCATAAAGTCCGTGGATTTGCTGGCGAGTTCACGTACCTAGGTATGTCTACGCATATAGATGGGGAATATCTCGGGAGTGCACTTGCGGAGTCCTAAGAGCAATTAGCTATGCCTTCACATACAGTCCGCTGGTTTTCTGGCGAGTTCACGTACCTGGCTATGCCTGTGTCTGCGCATATAGATTGGGGATATATCGGAACTGCACTGGCGGAGTCCTAAGAGCAATTAGCTATACATTCACATAGAGTCCGCTAGTTTTCTGGCGAGTTCACGTACCTGGCTATGCCTGTGTCTGCGCATATAGATTGGGGATATATTGGAACTGCACTGGCGGAGTCCTAAGAGCAATTAGCTATACATTCACATAGAGTCCGCTGGTTTTCTGGCCAGTTCACGTACCTGGCTATGCCTGTGTCTGCGCATATAGATTGGGGATATATCGGAACTGCACTGGCGGAGTCCTAAGAGCAATTAGCTATACATTCACATAGAGTCCGCTGGTTTTCTGGCGAGTTCACGTACCTGGCTATGCCTGTGTCTGCGCATATAGATTGGGGATATATCGGAACTGCACTGGCGGAGTCCTAAGAGCAATTAGCTAGAGTCCGCTGGTTTTCTGGCGAGTTCACGTACCTAGCTATGCCTGTGTCTGCGCATATAGATTGGGGATATATTGGAACTGCACTGGCGGAGTCCTAAGAGCAATTAGCTATACATTCACATAGAGTCCGCTAGTTTTCTGGCGAGTTCACGTACCTGGCTATGCCTGTGTCTGCGCATATAGATTGGGATATATTGGAACTGCACTGACGGAGTCCTAAGAGCAATTAGCTATACATTCACATAGAGTCCGCTGGTTTTCTGGCCAGTTCACGTACCTGGCTATGCCTGTGTCTGCGCATATAGATTGGGGATATATCGGAACTGCACTGGCGGAGTCCTAAGAGCAATTAGCTATACATTCACATAGAGTCCGCTGGTTTTCTGGCCAGTTCACGTACCTGGCTATGCCTGTGTCTTCGCATATAGATTAGGGATATATCGGAACTGCACTGGCGGAGTCCTAAGAGCAATTAGCTATACATTCACACAGAGTCCGCTGGTTTTCTGGCCAGTTCACGTACCTAACTATGCCTGTGTCTGCGCATATAGATTGGGGATATATCGGAACTGCACTGGCGGAGTCCTAAGAGCAATTAGCTAGAGTCCGCTGGTTTTCTGGCGAGTTCACGTACCTAGCTATGCCTGTGTCTGCGCATATAGATTGGGGATATATCGGAACTGCACTGGCGGAGTCCTAAGAGCAATTAGCTATACATTCACATAGAGTCCGCTGGTTTTCTGGCGAGTTCACGTACCTAGCTAGCTATGTCTCCGCATATAGATGGGGGATATCTCGAGAGTGCACTGGGGGAGCCCTAACCTCAGCTTGACCTGCCGCCGACTGGCTGGTTGAGTTACCTGTGCAAAGAGGGGGCGCACGTGCTCTCGTGTTATGTTCGTTCACGCATGCCTGGAAATATGTCTCGGTTGACGCGGCCGACAAATATGTGTGATTGGCGGGAAGGCAGATTGGCGCACGCTGGTGTGACAGATCAGCACATGCATGTTTCAGGCCACATATGCCGCCAGCCGTGAGATTACCGAAGTGGGTAATAGGTATGGAAGAGGAGCCCTCATGGCAGGCTTGTAAATATGGACTTGTTTATGCGAGAAACTCATGCTTTGAGACTTATATATATATATATGCGAGAAACTCATGCTTTTCGAGGCTTATATATATATATGCGAGAAACTCATGCTTTTCGAGGCTTATATATATATATGCGGGAAACTCGTGCTTTGGAGATATATATATATATATGCGAGAAACTCGTGCTTTGAGACTTATATATATACTCATGCTTTTCGAGGCTTCCAGATATATATGCGAGAAACTCGTGCTTTTGTGACTTATATATATATATGCCAGAAACTCATGCTTTTCGAGGTTTCTAGATATATATGCGAGAAACTCATGCTTTGAGGCTTATATATATATATATGCGAGAAACTCATGCTTTTCGAGGCTTATATATAGATATGCGAGAAACTCATGCTTTTCGAGGCTTATATATATATATGCGGGAAACTCGTGCTTTTCGAGGCTTATATATAGATATGCGAGAAACTCATGCTTTTCGAGGCTTATATATATATATGCGGGAAACTCGTGCTTTGGAGATATATATATATATATATGCGAGAAACTCGTGCTTTGAGACTTATATATATACTCATGCTTTTCGAGGCTTCCAGATATATATGCGAGAAACTCGTGCTTTTGTAACTTATATATATATATGCCAGAAACTCATGCTTTTCGAGGTTTCTAGATATATATGCGAGAAACTCATGCTTTGAGGCTTATATATATATATTTGCGAGAAACTCATGCTTTTCGAGGTTTCTAGATATATATGCGAGAAACTCATGCTTTTGAGGCTTATTAGTATATATGCGGGAAACTCGTGCTTTGGAGATATATATATATATATGCGAGAAACTCGTGCTCTTGAGGCTTATTAGTATATATGCGGGAAACTTGTGCTTTGGAGATATATATATATATATGCGAGAAACTCGTGCTTTGAGACTTATATATATACTCATGCTTTTCGAGGCTTCCAGATGAAACTAACGATGGGTTTCTCGCATATATATATATATAAGTCTCAAAGCATGAGTTTCTCGCATATATATCTAGAAGCCTCGAAAAGCATGAGTATATATATATCTCCAAAGCACGAGTTTCCCGCATATATATATATAAGCCTCGAAAAGCATGAGTTTCTCGCATATCTATATATAAGCCTCGAAAAGCATAAGTTTCTCGCATATATATATATAAGCCTCGAAAAGCATGAGTTTCTCGCATATATATATATATAAGTCTCAAAGCATGAGTTTCTCGCATAAACAAGTCCATATTTACAAGCCTGCCATGAGGGCTCCTCTTCCATACCTATTACCCACTTCGGTAATCTCACGGCTGGCGGGCATATGTGGCCTGAAACATGCATGTGCTGATCTGTCACACCAGCGTGCGCCAATCTGCCTTCCCGCCAATCACACATATTTGTCGGCCGCGTCAACCGAGACATATTTCCAGGCATGCGTGAACGAACATAACACGAGAGCACGTGCGCCCCCTCTTTGCACAGGTAACTCAACCAGCCAGTCGGCGGCAGGTCAAGCTGAGGTTAGGACTCCCCCAGTGCACTCTCGAGATATCCCCCATCTATATGCGGAGACATAGCTAGCTAGGTACGTGAACTCGCCAGAAAACCAGCGGACTGTATGTGAAGGCATAGCTAATTGCTCTTAGGACTCCGCAAGTGCACTCCCGAGATATTCCCCATCTATATGCGTAGACATACCTAGGTACGTGAACTCGCCAGCCAATCCACGGACTTTATGGGAACGCATAGCTAATTGCTCTAGTAATAGGCATTGCTCATGGCAGTGGATGACTACATCAGCCAGCAATTGGGTAGCTCTAGGTATGTGCAGTCTCGCGATATCAGCGTTCTGTTGTTAATAGCTATATGGATATTATTAGATCAAAGCACGGCGATAACGACTTTGCAGACGGCTCAGATCAGGGAACCGCTAGGATTTTTGGAGGCATATGCGCAGGATGAGTTCAAGTGGGATGCATGAAAGAATGGTTCGTTGGAAGTGCATCTATAGCTCAGCTATGTATATAGAAATTCAAACGTACATAGTTCTTGCAATGTATAGCTGCTATCACCTCCATGCTCTGAGTGCACACAGTGGTTTGCCTATCAGGTAGTTGTGCCAGGGCGTCGATGTTAAAGACACGCATCACGGCGGCACCTCGGAACACAAGGCGCCCGAGCGACACAAGGGCTAGGGTTCCTAGGGTGCGCAGCTAGAAGAGGGCAATCGTCAGGGCGCCTGGTGATGGTGTTGTGGCGTCGGGGCGACCTGACGCACAAGGCGGGTCAGGTAGAAGATAGTCCGTCAGGGTGCCGGGAGCGGGCGTTGCGGCACAGAAATATATATCCTGATGCGCCAGAAGTGGCGTCGGGGCGACCTAACGCAGAGGGCAGGAGAGGTACAAGGTGGTCCGTCAGGGCGCCTGCAGGGGGCGTTGCGGCACAGAAATATCTATCCTGATGAAGGCAATGACAAGTGAGGAGCTAGAAGCACTCAAGGCCAAGTTAGTCAATACCTCTAAAAAGAAAGTTCCAACTGGAAAAGATCTTCCAGAAAAGGAAATGAAAACAAGGGAAATAGTCATTGGGCCTAATTCATCTATGCCTGAAGTAAGGATTGTAACACTTCCTACAACAAAAGCCTTTTGGAATAAAAATGAGTCATCATAGTACCAAAGGATATTACAGGTATTTATATACCTAATAATAAACAACATATTATCAAAAAGGAAAAAGGAACTATTAGCTGAAGCAGCAGAAAAGTTCATGATTTTTCAACAGAAAGACCAATTTAACAAGTCAGTTCAAATGGACTTTTAATTCTCATCTACTTCAAAAGTAGTATGGCCTTACCCAACCTATAACCCATATAAAAGAGTTCTATAGCTAGCATTAAACTGGCCTTTCCTGATATAGTACATGCTTATAGGTAACCTGTATGATCTGGATACTTCAGAAATAGTGCCTCCAATAACAGAACCTGTAGAAACTCATGAAGAGATAGGAAGAAAGCTGTTTGGAGCTGGAAGCAAGGGTAAGGGGAAAAGTGTGCAGTATGAAAAAGAAGAAAATAGAGATTATAAAACAGATGTAGAAGAAATATCTGAAAAGGTCATATTACTACCACCTAAAGATAGGAAAAAGCCAGCATATACCAAAAAGAGTAAGACCCCTAACAAGAAGTCTAGAAGAAGCTCTAGTGGTGCAGCTGGAGGTAGGAGTGAGGACCCAGGATCTGGATCTGAGGGTAATGAGTCAGATAATAGCTCTGATGATGATAGAAAGAAAAGGTCAACTAGAAAACCTAGCCCTCACTATTTGGAATGGTCTAAAAAGACTAGTCAAACTATACTATCACAACAGATTAGCAAATCCCTAGTAAAGAAGGCAAATAAACTTGCAAAGATTCCCAATCCCCCAATGATAGATGGAGTATCAGAGAAATGGAGGGATCAAACTACCTTTGACAATTATATGCAACAGTTGCAAAAGTGGGTAGAGTATCAAAGGATGGATATAGCAAGTTGGGAAAGCTTGGATAGAGCAAGCTTTAGGTTTGAGAGAAGTGCTCAGACTTGGTATAATTAGTATTGCTCTAAGAAAACTGATATTGAGGACAGGAATTTCCATGAATTTATATTAAAACTGAGAGGTAAACTCATCTCTACAGTAGCACCTAAAGTCTTGTGGAAACAGTATCTGTCACACCATTAGAGGCCAGAAATTACTGTCATGCAGTATCTACAGAACCTACAGGAGTATAAGATTAAGTGCAAGGACCTAAATGGATAGGATATGATAAGTGATCATATACTAAAAATGAAACTAGTAGATGGACTAGTACTCCTGCTTAGGGCTAAAGTCAAAGAGCTGATATTATATGAGTCAACCTTTGAGAAAATATTAAACAAAATTGCAGTTCAGGAAGATGTGTTAAAACAAGAGACCAAATCCTTGCAACAACATCAAAAGAAAACTGATAAGCAATGGGGCCCTGGTAAACCTATTGTAAAGTATTATTAGGAGGACTGGACAATCAGATTAGATTAGATAAGGATCCAATCTAATCAGATAATCTCAGGCTAGTAATGTATACTATAAAGTAGATTACTAATAGTGTATTATTTAGTCTTACTATTAAAGTTATTACCAATAGCATAAGATTACTGTAATAGGTAAAGTAGTATAGGAGTGCCAAAGGCACTTAGAGAATTAACCAGTGGAACTTCTATATTGATTGTACTCTAACTATGTTCTGAGTTCCAACTGTTAGGGGCGAGCTAGCGATCACAGTGATATCTGTTAGAATATCAATATATAGGAATAAATCACTTGCTTGGACCTAACTGGGTGCACAATATATGAAGAATAATAGCTTCATTCAAAGTAACCCAGCGATACAAAACTTCGCTTGAGTCTTAGAGAGCAATAACTAGATACAAGAAGTGGACATATATATAGGAAAGCGGGGTTGACTTCAGGCCACCCACCATTGGGTGGTTGTCAGCCCGATTTGCATAATCTCAGTCGTAACAGTACTCCTCCTCTGCTAGAGGGCGTCTCAACTGACCAACTTCACCAACCCTTATTTCACCCTACTTCGTGCGAAGGTAGGAACCCCAATGGTATTGTATATCTCTTTGCTCAAGTATGTTAGTCTTTTGGCCTAACTAGAACATAGGCGCCTCAACTGTATTGCATATCTGGTACTCACGTATTGTTGGTCTTAACCCTATGTCTGCTCTTAAGCATCTTTGGACATGGGCCCCTCAACGATATTGCAACTCTGGTACTCACGTATTGTTGGTCTTAACCCTATGTCCGCTCTTAAGCATCTTTGGACATGGGCCCCTCAACGATATTGCAACTCTGGTGGCATGGCCACCTATAGGGTAGGGTAGTTCAGAAGGAAGTGGGTATTCTCTCAAACTTGGTGGCATTATGCCAGTGCTTAAATATCAGACCAGGTATCTCAACATGAGGTGCAAT
This sequence comes from Terfezia claveryi, assembly GCA_015179025.1. Classification (NCBI taxonomy): domain Eukaryota; kingdom Fungi; phylum Ascomycota; class Pezizomycetes; order Pezizales; family Pezizaceae; genus Terfezia; species Terfezia claveryi. The sequence goes on along the minus strand of WHUX01000100.1, from coordinate 19,192 downwards.
ATATATATAGATCATAGATCCAGAACATCTGAAGGATCCGCAGATTCAGGAACATTAGGGAGAGGAGGGATCCCACATGCTATTGCTATTAAAAACCTCTGCGCGGCAAAACACTATAGGAAAAAGCCAACGTTACAGGAAAAGGTTCAATGTATGCTTTCCCAGCTATCCAACCCAACTTGCTAGTGTAAGGGGGGGGGGTCGTAGTCATTTGCACACTCGTGGTGCTCACTCGTTTGGATCTTCTGCGCTCGTAGTACTCGTTTGAGTCTTTAGCACTCATAGTGCTAGCTTGAGTCTTCGCCTAATGCGGGGGGGGGTCTTTGAGCTTATGAGCTCGATCGGAGTTTTTGAGCTTTGAGCTCGGATGGGGCTTTTGAGCTTTGAGCTTGTTTGGGGCCTTATGGGCTCGTTCGGGGCCTTATAGGCTCATTCGGGGCCTTAAAAGCCAGGCTAGGAGCATGTCGCTCGAGATCTAAAACTTAGTAGATCTGGAGATCTCAATATAGGATTAGTAGGTAATTTAGAACAAGCTAATAAGCATATAGGAGGGGGAAATAATTATTTCCGACGTTGCTCATATAGCCAAATAATCTGTTCTACCCTTGGGGGATCGACTGACAGTATAGGTAGCGAGGGAGGAGTGATTAGACCCAGAATCACCGGTCCCTTTTGTCAAAGCGAAGTAATGTTAAGAGCAAGCTAGTGATCACAGTGATATCTGTCACTGGACAGTCTTCTCACTACACAACTTCTTTACTACTCCATCAAGTAGTAAGCAACCACCTCTCTGTCTTAATACAAACTTTCAAGAAAACTCCCCCTCCATATTCTCCATCACCAACAATGCCTTCACTAAACCAGCTCAGGATCAGAGGAGCCACTGGGAGACCAGTGTCTCCACCAATCTTTGGGAGACAATCTCCCAACACTATCCAAAGGAGAAGGAGACTCCCTCCTCTCCAAATCACCACAACCAACCTCCTATCAAGACAGGTGCAGGAGGTTGATGGTACTAGGCCTGTCTGGCATGATAGAGAAGGTCTAAATGCAGTCTTTGAGGCTAAAAGGTACAAAGCCATAGTTGAGGATGACCCTGAACCTGATGAATCTAATACCCCACAAAGAAATTTCAGGCTCAGACAGCTCTAGCAGGAGCCAGCAGCAGTCCAAACTGCTGCCACTACCACTAGGGCCCAGACCCAACAACAACAACAAGAGAGTGAGGAAAGAGGAAGGTCAGTTATAATAAAACCTAAGTTTGAAGTAGTAATTAACAAAAGACCTAGTATATCCTCTCCCTTCACTCTTGCTGCCTCTGAAGCAGAGGACCCATAGGAATAGACCCTTGTGGATCAATCCTCTGACTCAGATGAACCTGAGGAATGGGAAAGAGCCAGGGAACCCATGACTATAGAACAGATGGAATAGTCCTTGAGAAGGGCTAACAAGAGTTCTGTGGTTGTAGGAAACCTTCAGGAGTGGAACCCCACTCTTGAAGGCACCTTGAAGAGAAGGGCAGCCTCACCTAAGTGCAAGAATGAGGTAGACAACAAGAAGGTGTACTTCCAGCCTCCTCCTCCTCTAGAAGCCTCACCTGTATCCTCTGTCAGCACCCTTCCTGACACCTTCCTTGAAGATCCAATCCTTCCATCTTCCTTCAACAAAACTCAGATACAACAGTTTTGTTCCCAATGTGGTAAAAATGGCCACTCACACACCCAATGCAATAACAAAGATCCTGGTATTAATCTTTGTGAAAAATGTTGGGCATTTAGACATTTTAAGAAGGAATGCTCTAGAGGTATTAAATTTCCTCCTCCCAAATATACCAACTGCATGGAAACCACTCACCTCAGCAACAAATACCCCCTTGACAACAAACTCTATCTCCTACCAACAGAAACCATCAAAAAATGCAGCATATGCAACAAAAATGGCCACTGGTCTCATCTATGCCCAGGACTCCTAAATGTCACTACCACAGGAGGAAAAGTCATACTAAGATGCAAGTATTGTCTTGGTTACCATAACCTAAACAAAAACTTTGTCAGCTCTTGTGACACTAGGAAAAATAACCTGAAGGCCTTCAATAAGCCCTTCCATAATAGTGACCACCTGAAAAAGGCAATAGGAGTCTAGGATGATAATGAAAAGAGTATGGAACTAGATTTGGTAATTGCTGAGTGGATAAGAGATCATAAGTTGGAATGGCATTATGGAGAAGAGATAAAAAAAGATACAGTGTTTGGACCACTGTACTTAAGAGTTAAGAAAGGTGAATAAGTACTAACAACAAAGGTACAGAATGGATTTATATACCTGCTGAAGAATTTTGCTTGGAGGATGGTCATTCCTAAAAGACTACAAGTTAAAGGTAACCCTGCTTCTGAAGCCCTTATCCAACAAGCACATGTTACTACTGGACATGAAGGCCTTGTAAAAACAGCACATGAGCTTACCAATAAGTACATCTTTCAGGATTTTTATAAGCAGGTTGAAGAATTTATGAGGAGTTGTGAAACCTACCAAATCACCAAAGGATCTATATAGAAACCCCCTAGATTCCTTACTTCTCTTAATGTATCTACTAGGCCATGAGGTAGCATGGCTATGGATTTTCTTAGTATGGAACCTGTTATGATTTCACGTACTGAATTTACTCTTAGTTATAGAACTCCTGTTGATGATAAGTCTCATATGTTGATATTTCATAAGTTGTTAGTCATGACTGACAGACATTCTAATTTTACATTTTTACTACCTGTTGTAAATAATGTTGACATATATGGAGTTATTTATATCTTTGAAAGATTCATTAAGCCTAATATAGGATTTCCTTATAAAATTGTTTCTGACCAAGACCCCTTGTTTATGTCTACTACATTTCAAGATTGGATACAGAAAAATGTAATTATGCATAAAGCATCTTCCATATATCACCTCCAAACTGATGGGATAAGTGAAAAGAAGAATAGGACAATTATTCCTATGTTTGCAGCTAAGAAGCTGAACAAGGGATGAATTGGGTACAAGCTACACCTTCTGTTCAAACAGAGATGAATACAAGAGTTAGTGCTACACGAGGACACTCCCCTTTCTTTACCAAGCTAGGATACCAGCCTAATTTGTCTGCACCTATCCTACCTCACTCTATACCTACCTACTCAAACCCTACAACTAGATTTTACCAGGTTGCTGAAAACCTTACTAAGGCAAAAAAGGACTAAATTCAGTAAGCCAATAAATACAGAAGAGCCTCTCCTAATTACCATATCAATGATTAGGTAATGCTATCAACAAAGAACCTACCAGCAAGGTACCACTCCTCTAAACTATCCCCTAAATGGATAGGCCCCTTCACCATTACAAAATATTCACCATGGAGTCAAAATGCTAAACTTGACTTCACTGACTTCCCTGACCTCAATAATATCAACAATTCTTTCTACACCTCACTTCTGAAACCCTTCTTCCCTAATCCAATACAACTGTTCCCTTCCAAGACTCTGGAACAACCAGGACCAGTTAAGGAAGATAGGTATGAGGTAGAAAGAGTGTTGGAATTTAGGTCACAACCTGGAACAGGGAAGTTGCAGTATAAGATAAAATGGAAGGGATAGCCAGCCTTACAAGTATGATGAGTAGGTGTATGCTCATGGTGTTGATGAGTTATTGAAAAAGCAGTTCTAGTTGACTGGTAGTAAGCAAGCAACTTACAAAAAGAGAAAGGTTGGTGAGAATAAGCTTGGCAAAAATAAGACAAGGAAAGAAACCTTGGAAATAATTAATGATAAAAGGAAGAAAGTCCTTACTCCCCCTATTTCATCCAATGCAGTCAAGATTAATAAGAGCAAAGGTAAAGAGTTGGACATACCCCAATTAATGCTTAAACATTTCTTTACTCAAAAGGTTGTTGATAAGGATTTCAAAGAAGGGTATGATAATATCAGGTATGATATAAGAGCAAGTAGTAGTAGTACCTATATGGATAGGAACAATAGGTATTATGGATTGAATGTTAACTACTAATGTACATAAATCCAGACCCTGTTTATTTCCTAGGATGGAGTTTTTATCTAAACAGGGAAGCATGTAAGGAAGTAGCTTACTCATACCGTATGACTAACCCTCTCCCTCACAAATGTATTTCTTATATATTTTCTTACTCAGCAAGCATCTCAAAACATACAACATTCTGTATGCTATCTGCCTTGCTAATATTTCACATGCTATCATATGCTTTCATATACTATTACATGCTTTTACATGTATAAGTCAAAGTTAAGACTTAACCTATTTTGTACTAGATAGTATTTGGAAGTACTATTTAGAGGATCAGATGATGTTGATCTCAATTATATGTAAGAGTTAGATGATAGTGTACTACCTCAGTACTGCTCCAGCACTGTACTATTGGAAACATATGTAGTTCCCTGAATTTCCCTTCAGTTGGACAGACAGTTGGAACTCAGAACATAGTTAGAGTACAATCAATATAGAAGTTCTACTGGTTAATTCTCTAAGTGTCTTTGGTACTCCTATACTACTTTACCTATTACAGTAATCTTATGCTACTGGTAATAACTTTAATAGTGAGACTGAACAATACACTATTAGTAATCTACTTTGTAGTATACATTACTAGCCTGAGATTATCTGATTAGATTGGATCCTTATCTAATCTAATCTGATTGTTCAGTCCCCCTGACAATACTTTACATCCATCATCTGCAGATCCAGACTCTCTATGTATTACAAACTTTTTAAGCTTGTAATACTTTTTAAATACTGTCAACCACTCTTGGGAAAACTTCTGTATCATAAACTAAGTATAGATAGGTATCTTTTCCCAGAACTGTGTAGTCTTCTCTTGCATCATTAATCCAAAAATCACAACCTGACTATTATTTTTATATTAATTGTTACTATAGGTATAAGGCAGCCTCCAACTCATTATATCTTCTAGTTCAAATGTACTTGGAATTAGGTTGCAGCTTTTGTACTTGTACTGGATCTATATCGGAGAGTCCTCGAGGTCTTTTCGAATTAAAGATTTTACTGATTTGAGATTATGTAAGCTCCTTATTGGGGTTTTGTACTTTAAACCAGCATTTGATATAGCGCCAGCTAGTCCCCGGATTTTCAGCCATATATGTTCAAATGGCTTGTCGTTCACTCTCTGACTATGCTTGTTACTGTAGAACCTGTAAAGAAGTAGGCATTTGAGCTTGTTACTAGGTATATAGTAGAAAGGCTTGTGCTTAGTATGGTAGATCTAGCTCATGTCACCTCATAAGATTGTGTGAAGTTATTTCTTATCAATAAGCTTACCTAATAAGGCAAGGTCCTTCTCTTATTACAAGCATATGTATGGTAACTAAGTGAAAAAAATAAGAATATTCTAGTAATGAAAATATACTTATTTACTATAAGGGACTGCCATAGGTATGCTTGTAACTAATATATACTTATATCTGATATGCTTGTAATGAGAGATCGAGTCTGTATCCGCCTGCCCTCAAAACCACTGTTAGCTACTTGCTTCCACTATATGTGTAATCCTACTTTGAAGAACAGCTCACCTTAGAAAGAGTCCTTTGGCTGCACTTCATATAGTACTGGCTAGGATCATAGTGAGTATGTATTGGTAACTGTTTTGTCTGCCTACCCTCAAAACTACTGTTAGCTGCTTGCTTCCACCACATGCATAATCCTACTCTATGTTAAGGCTCAGGTAAGAGACCTACCTCCTCGAGGGCTAATTCCAATACTCTACTACAATGCTAACTGATATGGCCTAATCAACTATGCAGATAGGGTAGTGCGGATAAAGAGATTGGCGTATTGAAGTGTGTAGCCTCTGACATCAGATCTCATGCATGTATTTCTCTTCTCGTATCCATCATGTTCTATTTGTTATGTTATTCATGTATCGTTATTGGATGTATTTAAGTTATCTCCTGTATGTCAGCCTGACTGCAAAGCATTGTAGTTCGGGCTGCCTAATCAATGTATGTCAGACTGCAACGTTCCTAATTGGGAAGTGTCTTCCTAATCAGGTAACAACCTGACGTCAGTACTACTAAGCTGTTATAGGAAGCATCATCCAGATCTGATTATTCGTTATCAGATCTGGCTTCTATATAACCCACCGCTTTTACATAGTTAATAAAATAAGACCCAAGCGGTGTTCTAAGTCTCATATAGCTTTACTCTTATCGAGTCCGCTCTACACCCGAGTTGTTACTGCGTTTATACTTGTACTTACTTTTTCCTGACTTGTATATTCGTAGTTACAGCCGCCTGTAACATTACACTGCTTGTCTATATACCTCTATAGACACCAACACCCTACAATCCCCTACAACTATGTCGATGTTGAGAGGATTACTTGGTGAAGCCTCTGATGAGCCTATGGCTGACACTGACAATGATAGTGTTGTCCAGGCATAGCAACGAGCTGAACAATTCATCGAGCAATACTATGCTCCTCTTCTCAGATTCCACAATTTCAGGAATGCTGGGGCACCCCCCGTCAACAAATAGGACTCGGATCAATATCCTCCTCCTCTCCTGAACCTATCATACGATCAGTTGCCCCATCAGTAGCTCTATCTAATAATCCAGGACCCTCCACTAAGGGCAAGCGACTAGCAGCTCGCCACCAGACTCCCGTTGATCCTGGATAACTGCCATGAAGGCACAAGTTCAGCGTTTAGAGGCAGAAAAGCAAGCTGCACTCGCACAGGTACAACAGCTACAACAGACACAGACAGCATATACCGAGTTCATTCAGCGAAGTGCAGCAGATATCCAGAATACAGCTAATGCTGCTGCCAACAAACATGCACAACTATCGAACGATACCAAAGTGCACTCACACAAATCCAGAATCTTATTATTTCGGGACAAACAAACCAGACAAAAGAATTCCAGACAATCCACCACAACCTCCGATATCTTAAGGGACAAGCCGACTTCTACAATAATCAATACCAGCAACGGTTTGCTAGTATTGAAGGACAAATCAGTAGTATGAAAGGACAATTCACTAACTTTCAAGACCGACTTGAAAGGGTAGAATGTGGGTACAGGCTCCTCAGCCTATACACCCTCAGCGAATACAGCACAAAGACTCGAGCAAGCAGCAGGAGGTATACCATCACCCCCTCCACCACCAGTTGAACAAAGACGACCCAGAGATCCCACTCCTCCACTTCCACTCCAGTAGGACTTGGAATCTTTGAAGATAAGCAGATAGCAGGCAAAGCACCACCCCTGAATAAATTCAAGGGAGACCGAACGCATCTCGAAGGCTGGATCCTTCAAATGGATGATTATTTTCTTATTACCCTCACTCGAAATGAAGACCAGAAGCTGGCATATGTTGGGTTGTCAATGGATGGAAAGGCATTAGATTGGTGGAAGGCTAACCGGGTTAAGTATCATACTTGAAGGAAGTTAAGGAAGCCATAGAACTATATTATGGGATCACTACCAGGCAGACCGAGCATACCATAACTTAGCAGGACTAAAAAAGACTAGTTCTGTTTTAGACTACCTAACGGAGGTAGATAGGCTCAACAATTATGCCAAATTATCTGAGATGCAAGTTATTAATATTATCATCTCCAACCTCCCCATGACCTCCACAAATCAATGGCCTATTATGAAAACCTCCGCACCTTTCCTCACTAATGGAGACAAAAACTCATTGAAATAGATATCATCAATACTGAGTTCCAGAGTCATAGCCGCCATACTGCTCCATCTCAACCAGCATCAAAGAAATGAACATTTGACATCGAGTACAGTTTCAGGAAGAAACTCTACTATAACTACTACTGGCTTATCAAGAACAGAACGCCTCCAAGCCCATCTTTAATAAACGACAAAAAGAAGGAGGTGCACTAACTGTGGAAGAAGCACTCATAAATATTACGAGTGTAGAAGCCAAAGAACTGCTAAAACCCTCCCTCATTTAATGCCTCTACTACTTGTAATACTAGTCAGGCACTAGTACCCGCCAATAAGAAAGTACGAACGGATAAGGGACAATTAAGAATTACAGAGCTGGGCTCTGAAGAAGAAGAACAGTTGGAAACGAGTAAGGAGTACATCACCTACCGTCGGACGTACTCCCAGACACTCTCTCTTTTGACGGTCTGAATTCTCATCGCTGGGGAAGAAGTTGAAGCAGTGGTAGACTGTAGAGCTAGTGCTCCAGTTGTTGGGAAAAGATTGGCAGTTAAGTTGGGAATTTGGAAGAGAGCTAGGGAAGTTAGAGTTAGGCAGGGAGATGGATCTCGAATTTCTGGAGGGAAATATGTGGTTAATACTAGGTTTGATATGTTGGATTCCTCTTCTCATTTTTTGGGTAAGTTCAAGATGGATGCCGAAGTTTTGGATATTGGAAAGAAGGATGTTATTTTGGATTTATCTTGGTTAACAGAAAATGGATTTTCGGTGGATACTCAGGATAGGTGCCTGAGACAGGTCTCTACAGGTTTGATTATTCCGTGTTCTGTTAGATGGATCCCTACTGTTTCCATTCTAGAAGTTGAAGAGCCACTAGAGGATGGCGAGATTGTGCTTATTATTGACGCAAGTGAATGATACTCTCATTACACACATTGTTTTACTGCAAAACAGGCAGCTAGACTTTCTGAACACAAGCTGTAGGACCACGAAATCCCCCTCCAAGACCCAACTGCAAAGATACCATTCGGGGCTATCTACAAGACTACATAGGAGGAAGACGAAGCACTCCAGAAGTACCTTGATGAGAACCTTCCTACTACCAAAGTCCGACGTTCACGCTCCTCCGCTGGTGCTCCTATCCTATTTGTTCGAAAGAAAGACGGATCCTTAAGGCTTTGTGTTGATTACCGAGCCCTCAACTGCCTTACAGTCCAAACAAATACCCACTCCCTCTTATCTCAGAATTACTTGATAGAACTCGTGGAGGTAAATGGTTCACTCGATTGGACCTTAAGAATGAGTATAACCTTATCAGGATTGCACCAGGAGATGAATGGAAGATAGCATTCAGGACAAAGAAGGGACTATTCGAGTATACCGTAATGCTATTTAGGTTGACCAATGCCCCCACTACATTTCAAGAGATGATGGATATGATCTTCAAGGATATAGAAGGATGTATCTGGTACTTGGATGACATACTCATCTATGGAGGTGAGATAGAGGAAGAACATCAACAAATAGTCGAAAAAGTTCTTCAGCAATGCATCCAACATGGGTTAGCTATTAACCTCCTGAAGTCCAAATTCCATGTCCAGGAGACCTTATTCCTTGATCATATTATCAATGGTCAACACGTCCAAATGGACCCCTCCAAGCTCGAAACCATGTCCAAGTGGCCCATTCCCACTAAGAAGAAAGAGGTTCAAGCATTCCTAGGCTTTGCTAATTACTACCATTGATTCATTGCCAACTATAGTGCAAAAGCACGCCCCTTAATCGACTTGACAAAGGATGTTCCTTTCAGTTGGGGACACGAACAACAGCAAGCCTTTGATGACCTCCGAGAACGATTCCTCACCGCTCCCATCCTTATACAGTTTGACAGACAACTCGACACAATTATAGAGACTGATGCTAGTAACCAAGCTATTGCTAGTATCCTCTCTCAATACTATATTATCAATGGAGGAAAGCAGCTTCACCCCGTTGAATACTATGCCAAAACCCTTTCTGCAGCTCAACGCAACTGGCCTATCTACGATAAAGAGTTGTTTGCAATTGTAGATTGCTTCTGGAAGTGGCGAGATTGGTTGGTTGGCGTTCCAGTGAACGTCTATACAGACCACCAAGGGTTACAATATTTCAATACCAAGTAGAAGCTCAACTCCCGTCAAGCTACCTGGTACCTCTGCATGTCCAAGTTCATCTACAATATTCACTACAGACCCGGTTCGAAGATGAGTAAGCCTGATAGCCTGTCTAGACGTTCAGGGGAAGAGAAATTAGGCATGGATGCTAGATTTTTCGAAGATGGACAACTAATGGTACTAGGGGAAGAGGATAAAGAGGAAGCTGAAGATGTTAAAATAGAAGGAATAGATGTGGCTAGATGGCAGAAGAAGGATGGACTATGGGTAGTACCCTCCGAGTTTAAGTTGGAAGTGCTAAGACAGCACCATGATAGTCAAGTGGCAGGATGTAATAAATGGTACTAGACAGTATTTATTCGGTACTGTTTATACAATCTATATCCGTAAGCATGGACATTTGTGTATTTCGGTTCTGCTGAAGTAAGACCTCAGAAGGGTAGTGAGATTACTATGTGGGACATTCCCAGAGGGAACAGTAATTAACTGGTGTAATCTATCTTATATGATTTGTGCTATCTAAGCTATATGATCTTGATCTGATCGGAATATAGGCTTGCTTGCTCTATATGCTTGCTTGTTCTCTCTCTGTGGATTCCAGAGGGAATCCAGTGGCCTATTTATACTCCTCTGAGATCTGATAACTAAGGAAATAAATACAATAAAGGGTGGCACACCAGAAGGTGGTACGCTGTACAAAAGAGGTCATGTGGCCATAGTAATGAGTAACATGTCATAAATGATGGTCATGTGGCTATAGTAATGACTCACACGCCTTTAAACAGAGGTCACGTGGCCATAATGAGGGTGTGCTCATATGGCAAGTTCCATGGAAGTTCCCATGGCAACTTCCGTGTGCTATGGACACTTATAAAGTAATAAGAGGTTGTAGAAGGCTAGTCCTTTAACCGAGAGGCTTAGTTACATAACATAGTAGTAATATAGGAAATACAAAAGTATATAATCAATTATATAAGCAATGAAACAACGTTCTCTATTACACTTCCCTATATAGAAGGATTTCCTATCCTTAATTCTTTCGCTCTGCCATATTGGTTTCCATACATCCTAAGATTTGATACATTGTTAATATATTAACATTAACATGAATATCCTTAGTGTTTCCTTGACTCATGATTCTATCTTGTTCTTGTTGGATGAGAGCTCGGGTCTCATCTCTGGTTCGTGGTCCTTATTTTCCTTTAGTTCTTCGACGTCTTTTGAATGTATCTTCCATACTTCCGGTCATCCAGAAGTCTTGAAGAATTTCGGTAGTGATATCCTTGGCGTTTACTCAGGAATCATATTTAGGAGAGTATCCTAGCCATTTGACCTTATATTGTCTTTCTCCAGTTCTAGGAGCTGTTCTAAATTCTAATACCTTTTCAACTTCATAACGATTATCTTGGATTAGTCCTGGTTCCTGAGATTGTCTATGAGGGAACTGGGTAGGATCATTTTTGTAGTATGGTTTGAGTTTGCTAATATGAAAAGTATTATATATGAGGTGGAGGTCAGGTTGGCTGGATAGGTCTAGGCTATAGTTATTACGTTTCTGATTACTAGAAATAATAGGAAATGGGCCTAGCCATTTTGGTTTGAGTTTAGGTGAGACATTCGATATGTTGATATTTTCTGAGGAAAGCATGACTTGTTGTCTGACTGAAAATTTAGTTGCATTGGGTAGTCGTTTGTTCGCTTGAGATGCTTGAGTCTTCTTGGCGTCATATAGGTTTTTAGACGTTACCTCATGACGTTCGTTTGCTGGTACATATGCATTAATAGGGTATGGAAGTATTGATATGCCAAGATATACATTAAATCTAAATAGTGTAGAAAAGAGACTATTCTATCTAACAGCATTATACCTAGAGTTAAGTTTCAACTGTATCTCTGGTAGTTTCTGTAGCCAATCAAATCCTTCGATTTTACAGGCTCTTGCTACTTGCAGAATTTCTTTGTTCACAATTTCCGATTGTCCATCTGCACATGGATGATATGCGATAGACAGTTCCAACTTGATTCCTTTATTCCTAGCCCAATCTTGAAAATGCGATGACATAAAAAGAGTGTCTCGATCAAAAACAATACAAAAAGGATATCCCATAGTTGGGACTACATGAGTATCAAAGGTAGCAGTACATTGTTCTGCTGTGAAATTATCTGAGACAGGAATAAGAAACTTGAATCCTGATTGTTTATCAACAATCGTCTAAAGTCGTGAAATATAAACAACACGATCTTCTTCAATGGGAATATTCGGGTACAAAATTGAATACTTAGTAAAGACAGGTGCTAACTTAAGAAAATCTATCGATATATCTATCCATGGCCTTCTTAGTACATGTAATGGGGTTACGAGTCCAAGTGGCACCTTGTTGGAATACTTTGTCCGTTGATAAGTATTGCAACTTCTGATATAGTCCTTAGTTGGTTCTGCAAAGGACTGGTGGTCATATTGGTCAGTAAGATATTTCATCGTCTTTTCAATGCCTCCATAAGCAGTTGCTTCATGTGTATCTTTAATAACTAATTTGAGATAGTTCTTACCTTCGATATTAAAGGTAGAGGGCAAGACTAATCTCCATTGTCCTTGTCAGTTCTTGACATACAAAAATCTATCTCTTCTTCTATGATCCTTACGGTTCACAAAGGTATTATAGTAGTTCTTCCAGATAGGACATACTTTCATACATGATTGATATGCGGCTTTCATACCTGTACCTTGGTCAAGCCACTGTGTGATGAAGTAGTCCTTGTCGTCTTCCCATCCATCGCTGATATGTTTTTCTTCAATGAGCTTGTTGAGTGTCGGTTCGATCCTTATGTTAAAGTCATTGATAGTAGGTTTCTTCTCCTTGCATATAGAAGCATTATGTCCTGAGAACTTACAGAAATTACAACGCTGTCTGGAGGTCTTGGTGTCTTGAATGATAGAGGGTGAATCTTCGTCAATAGCTACTCGCTTTTTAGAATGAGTGGTGACGGTGGCAGTGTTAATTGGAATTGCATTACTGCTGCTAGCGGTTGCAGCTGGTTGTTGAGATGTATTCCATAGTTGTTGAGGGCAACAGGAGTATTTATGATCTCCTGTTCCATTTGTCGGGTGCTCATCTGTTTGGTAGGGTTACTGAACTGAATGCTGGGTTGGAGAGTAGGTCGTGTCGGCTTGTTGGTAATCCATCTTTTTGCCCATTCTCCGATTTCCTGGATAGCTTCTTCATGGCTGAGAGCTTGTGGAGGTGAATATGCTGATGTTTGTTGTACTGGTGTTAGTTCCTTTTAAGGCTCGAGGTGCACAATACGAGTCGTAAGGAATTCCTTCTCCTTCTTAAGAACTGAGGCTGTCAGGTCACAATTCAAACTACCATGTCCATGGTGATCACAAATTGCACATGTTTCAATGGTAAACATGCGGTTGTTCATGGCGTGGGAGCTGCCATGAGCTGGACAGTAAAAATCATGGCAAATAGACCAGTGCATCCTTTTGTGTTGTTGCCAATTGCTATGAGCTAGGTCAAGGGCAATTTTCTTCGCTTCTTCGGGAGTGAGAGTGTTTTGTTGAGGGTTTTTAGAAGATGGAGGCCTATATCTTAATCCAAGAACTGTTAAAGGTTTGTTCTTGTTTTTATTGGGTACATGATCATACCCGCTAAAAACTTCTGCTGGTATGGTGGATAGAGTCTCGTCATCTGAGGACTCTTCTTCCTTCATCATATCACATTCGCTTTCTTCATCTGGGATGCTCTTGAAGTATGGACAGAAGATATGATATCCAAGTTCTTCAGCTCTTCCATGATATTTGTTGAAGTCGCAGTCAACATGCTTGAAATTGATAGCTCCGCGAGAAACTATATTGTTCTGAGTAGAGGTTTCTAGTAAGTGGAAAGTTCTTAAAGCGTTGGTAGAGATGTTGCAGTTGTAGGTATAGTTAGGAGAATCGATGCTGTTGGAGATATAATTGTCCTCGTTGGTGGGAGTGTCTGAGTATTTATGCTTCCTTGATAGAGCGTCTGCTATCAAATTTTCCTTTCCTGCGGTGTACTGTATATCTGTATCAAATTCTATTAGGTAATCTTGCCATTGCCTCAATTTTTGACTTGTTGGCGTTTGAGTATGAAAGGTTACTAATAGTTTATGGTTGGTAAGGATAGTGAACTTGTGACCTCTTAATTGTGCTTCAAAAAATTTCAATGAGTCAATAATCGCCAATAATTCTTTTTGGAAGGTGGGATAATTGAGTTGTGCTGGATTAAATTTTCTTGAGTGGAAGCATGATGGTCTGATGTGCGTTAGCAGTCCTTGACCTATCTACGATCCTAGTCCTATATCACTAGCATCACAGACTAAATATTTGGGTTCAGTTGACTCATTATTCCAGGGTTTTAAAACATGTAGGGAATTGACGAGTTCCTTGAGTTTTTCAAACGCTGCATTATAAGTATCTGTCCATTCCCATTTCTTTGTTTCTCCTTACAGTTCTAACAGGGTGCTTGCATACGATGCCAAGTCAGGAATAAATCTGCTAAGATAATTAACGATTCCAAGGAATCCTCTAAGATCCTTTTTTTTTGTAGGAGTTGGAAATGTTAATATAGTAGTCCTTTTCTTCGGGTCTACATGTAATCCATCTGATGTCAAAACATGTCCTAAGATTTCCAATCTTGGAGTAAAGAACTGGTATTTGCTTTCTTTGAGATAGAATTTCTTATCCTGTAGATGTTGAAGTACTTTCTTCAATAATTCTACATGTTCTTCATACGTTTTGGAGAATATAATAATATCATCAATATAGATGATTAAATTTTTATAGACCATGTCCTTAAAAATTTCATGCATAACGCGAACCATGGTAGCAGGTGCGTTACGATCCCCTTGTTGCATAACTCTACTTCTGAAATATCCCATGTAACATAAAAAGGTAGAGTGTTGCTCAGATTCTTTATTGTTCCTAATATTAAAAAATCCGTCAGCTAAGTCAAGCTTAGTCCAAATGGGATTCTCTGCTACTAGTTCAATTGCTTTATTAATATCTGGCAATGGGGTGTGATCCGGTTCGACAGCTAAATTGCGGTCTTGACAGTCATTGACATGTCTGGCTTCTTCCGGTTTATCTCGTTTAGGAATAGTGAATATAACTACAGCATTTGTGTCATTTTCTACTCTATATATACGACCTGATGCTTCTTCTTCGACTAATTTGTCATGGATTTGTTGTCTAAATCGGTGTCCTGAAGGTCGCCATTTTGGTATCCAAGTAGCTCCTACTTTTGGTTTGATAGAGTGATTAATTTTTCTTAGTGGTGGAATTCCCATGGAATTGTCTTGGGAAATAATAAGGGAAACTCCGTTACAGGGTTGAATTGTTTCTGTACCGTAGAAACAGCTGTCATGAGTTCTCTTTCTGGATCAGTTTCTTCTATGTTACTAATATTTTCCCAATTATCTGGTTTACTATAATCTGTAACTGATTCGCAGCTGACCTGTGTGTACCTGATCTTATACCATTCGCCATGGTTTTAGATCCCTTCCATACACTAAGCTGGAATCGTGGAATATTTTCTGGTTGGATAGTAACTGGTTCCTGATGGGCAGAATTATTGCTCGCACTTTGCTGAGAGCAGATTCTCCTAGTATCATGTCCTATCTAGTCAAATGAGCTACATAAAAGGTTCGTTCTTCTATATAACCTATCCAATCTAGTTTGATAGTACAGGCTTTGTCTATCGTTCCTTTTGAGCCTTTAATTGCTGTGCTTAATGATTTCTTCTCAATACTTCTGGTCGGTATTTTGTATAGATGTACAAATTGAGAATTAATTAAGTCTCCTCCCTTCGTTTGGAGATCAATTAAAGCTAGTGCGGGGTGTTCGTTAGCCTTAACGAATACCTTGCTAAAATCAGGTACCTGTCTTGACAAGGGTCGTTCCTTGATTTTATCCTTGTTGGTTGGTTCTTGGTAGCTATCAGTGTAGCTAAATCCTATGCGGCTATACATATGGTACCTTATTTTTTCGTTTCCTACAGTCTTTGTAGGAGTGTCTAGGGTTCCAACACCATAGACATTTCTTGTCCCTAATTAATTGCATCTTCGTCTTCTAATCCAATTTTTGTGTAATGATGTCCCAATCTGAGTCCTTCCATTTTTCTGTGTTGGGTTTGGTGTTGGGATTGCTGCTAGGATTAGATCCTGTTTTTTATCGTTGATTCTGGTCCCTGCGTGGACCGTGACTCCGATTTTCATTCCGAGAGTATTGTTATCGGAGTGTATTTGTTGTGGGCGGTGGGCAATATCCTTCTTGGAAGCTTCATATGACTCCGCTTGATGCACGAGCTGATCATATAACCATTCTTCTTTAATTAAAGGAATTAATGTAGCTGACATGTATGGTGGCAGGTGATTAAGAAACTTTCTTCTTTTTACTTCCTGCGATATTGATTGTTTACTATCCTTATTAATCAATTTGATTTACATTTCAGTAAGCCAGTTGGCGAACTGTTTGATTCCCATGTGACGTCCGTCCTTGTATGGTGTAGCTGTCTCCCATCGTTTCCATAAAATATCTTTGCTAGTGGAGGGTATCAGAAAATCTCTTAGCACTAGCATGAAGCTAAAAAATTTCACATCCTTCCCTTTTTCTCTTATGAATTGATTATAAGTAGTAAGTGCACTTCCTTCCATTCTGAATCCAACAATTTCCAAAGCTAAAGCGCCTTCTAAATTTATCCTTTTTAGAACCAACCAACATTGCATTGCTATGGCCCAAGAGTCAAAATATTATGAGTCTTACCATTTTTTGTCTTCTCCTTTCACCTTTTCTGGTAGATCAATCTTTATTCCTCTTAAAACATCCGTTGTTTTATGGTTACCTGCTGTAACTATTCCTGTAGTTGATTCCCATTGTTGATGTTCAACTAATTTTCCTCGTTGGGGCTTTCTAACTAAAGGTTAACTTGCAACTGACAATGCATTATCAGAGTCCGAGTTGTCATCTCCGCTATCATTGGGATCTCGTCCTCCTCCTTGAGATTTCTGCTTTTGTGGATCTAGTCCTGTTTCCAGATCGTTATCGTCTTCCGGTAGTTGTATATCTTCTGGTGGTTGGTTTTTGTCACTTGGTTCTTTGGCTGACCCAGTCCTCCTTTCTGGTGTCTCAGGTGCTCGACCTTTGCCTTTCGATTGATCTTTCGGTGTTCTCAGGAACGCTCCTGGAAGTTCTCTACTAGGATTGAAAAAATCCTCCGCGGTATGTGTTGATTCTTCTAGATGAGTGCCGCTCATCATAAAAGCCATAATTTCTTCCCAGTTATTTATTACCCAATTCGGTTTCCTTAAAAGAGGAACAAGAGGCTTCTTTAATTCCTTACTTAAAAATGCATTCATTTCTAAGTCCTTTTCCTTGAATGGGTATGGTGTTAGCCATAAATAGTGTTTTACAATGGCTTCCATTAAAAGTCGAGTATCGTCTGGATGATACTGTTGGGCATGTCCCATTGAGCGAGTATATTTCAAAATCTCCTCAACCATTGGAAGATATCTGTCCCAAAATTCTTCAGGGGTGAGAGGCAATGCCATACTGTTACAGCGTTAATTTACTTGCGAGGTATTTGACACCCGAACAGGCTTGTTCGAGTGTCAGCGTGGTATTTGACACCCGAACAGACTTGTTCGGAGTGTCTTAATACTAGAAGGAATTAGAGAGGTGGATCGTGGAGTATCACCTGCGATCGCAGGTAACAATTCGAGTGTCAGCGTGGTATTTAACACCCGAACAGACTTGTTCGGAGTGTCTTAATACTAGAAGGGATTAGAGAGGTGGATCGCGGAGTATCATCTGCGAATGCAGGTGACATCAAGTTAGTTGGGTGCCACTCCTTTGGCCACGGCAATCGTGTATATAGGAAGCCATAATTGTCGTTTCTTGTTCTTGTTCCTTACGCAACGTCTTGTATTATAACCTTGGTAATACAGACTCTGCCTTTTGTCTTGATACTTCAATCTACAGTTATAGTCTCGTCTTCGTGCGCTCCTTGGAGTCACGTCTTTAGTTATAGCCACAGCCAACGACCTACGCCGTTACACTACGTTGTGTCGATATACTCCACTAAGCGCAACCCCTAGCTATGAATAATAACTCAGCCTATTGTTGAATTGCCGGCCGCTATTGTCGACCTAGTTCCTTGTTTGCGAACTGCGTTGAACTCAGCAAACCAGGATTACATCGGAATACTCAATGAAACCATTACCCTACTAGATCAGCTACTAGGGCTACCAGACCGACGACAAGATGTCGTAAGATTACGAACCCAAGTAACAAACTTAACGAATCAACTCACAGCGCGGCAACAAGAAGACACAACCTTACGCACAGCCACTCAAGAGTTACGAGATGAAGTAACTACTTAAGAGACAGTGATTAATGAGCTTCAAACGCAGTTGGAAGATATGAGGGCTATCAATGCGACTTTGGCTCGGTTACAACCAGGAGAAGGAGGGGGTCATTCAGAGAAGATACCCAACCCAGAAAAATTCTCTGGAAAAGACCGAAATAAGCTGCGTCCTTTCCTCACCCAACTACGACTAAAGGCTGCTACTTATAGTGATGAACAAGCAAAACTTCGACTAGCAATAAATTCCTTAGCTGAAGATGCCCTAGATCAGGTTACCCCTTATATTGAAAACGATAAGGTGAACTTAACCAACCTAGCAGCACTTATTACCATTCTCGAAAATGCATTCGGCGATCCAAATCGAGTAGCCAACGCAGAGTACAAACTACAAACAATGATTCAGGGGGCCAGGGAGTTCGCTGCTTATTTTGCCAAATTCCAACGATATGCAGCTGAAACGAGTTGGGGTAATACGGCTAAGTTGGCAGCTCTAAAGCCCGGACTTTCCTACCAACTACAACAAGATCTCCTCGCCATACATCCTGAGCCCACGGAGTTTAACGAGTATGTGGAAGTCTGCCAAAGGCTAGATACTCGTCGCCGTGCACTACAAACCCAAATACATAATTGTGTTGGACCAATACTCTGAATAATATCACGCCCTACCACTTCCGCTCCAGTTAACCCCCAAATAGTCCAAACTCCCTCTACCTCTACAGCCACGGGTACTCACCCTGGGCCCATGGATTTGTCTGCAGGAAGGAAGAAGATATCTCCGGAGGAAAAAGCAAAGAGAATGGCTGAAAGGAGGTGCTATTATTGTGGAGGAATGGGACATGGAGTTAGAACTTGCCCACAGGTACAAAAACGTACTCTACAAGCTGCCGAAACGGTTATGGAAACTACGAATAAGGGACTAGAAGTTGGGGAACAGGCAAAAGAGTAGCC